>PVKS010007965.1:0-70472 GCA_004027875.1 Aplodontia rufa | reverse complement strand
GTACCACAGTTTTTGGATCCATTCTTCCAGTGAGGGACATCGGGGTTGTTTCCATAGCCTAGCAATAGTAAATTGTGCTGCTATGAACATAGATATTGCTATGTCACTATAATGTGCTGATTCTAAGTCCCCTGGAAAGATACCCAGGAGTGGAATAGCAGGGTCATATGGTGGACTCATCCCTAGTTTTTTGAGGATTTTCCACACTGCTTTCCAGAGGGGCTGTACCAGTCTGCAGCTCCACCAACAGTGTGTTAGTGTACCTATCTCTCCACAGCCCCTCCAGCATCTATTATATTGTTTATTTTCTTCATCTTTGTCAATCTGACTGGCGTAAGGTGATATCTTAATGTGGTTTTCATTTGCATTTCTCTGATTACTAGAGATTTAGAGCACTTTCTCATGTATTCATTGGCTTGATCAATGTCCTCTGGTGAGAAGTTTCTATTTAGCTCTTTGGCCCATTTATCAATTGGGCTGTTGGTGTTTTTGTAGTTGACATTTTTGAGTATGTTATAGATTCTGGATATGAGACCCTTGTCTGAGGAATCATAGCCCGTGATTCTCTCCATTTCTGTAGGAAACCTCTTGACTCTTTTGATTGTTTCCTTGGCAGTACAAGAGCTTTTTAGCTTTATGGCATCCCATTCACTGATTTTTGACTTTACTTCCTTTGCTTTAGGGGACCTGTTGAGAAAGTCTTTGCCTACTCCCAAATGTTGAAGTGTTGGACCAATTTTGTCTTCTATCAGTTGCAACGTAGCTGGTTTAATACCAAGCTCCTCGATCCATTTTGATTTGATTCTTGTGCAAGGAGAAAGATATGGGTCTAATTTCAACTTTCTGCAGGCGGATGACCAGTTTGTCCAGCACCATTTGTTGAAGAGGCTGTCACTTCTCCATGTAACATTTTGTCCCCCTTTTTCAAAAATCAGATGTTTAAAGATTTGAGGATTTGTTTCGGGGTCTTCTGTTCTATTCCATTGGTCTTCTTCCCTGTCTTGATACCAGTACCATGCTGTCTTTGTTACTATGGCTCTATAGTATAGTTTTAGATCTGGGATGGCAAAACCGCCTGTTTCATCTTTCTTGCTTAGTAGTGCTTTGGCAATTCTTGGTTTCTTGTTGTTCCAAATGAATTTGAGAATTGCTTTTTCTATGTCTTTGAAGAGTGACATAGGTATCTTTATAGGGATAGCATTAAATCTATATAAAGCTTTTGGTAGAATGGCCATTTTTATTATATTAATTCTGCCTGTCCAAGAGCATGGGAGATCTTTCCATCTTCTTAGGTCATCTTGGATTTCATTCTTCAATGTTCGATAATTTTCATTGAAGAGATCTTTGATTTCCCTTGTTAGGTTAATTATGAAGGCATTCTTAAGAGGTAAATTTATAGCATTGAGTGCATACATCAAAAATAAAGAGCCCAAATAAATAGTCTTATGCTACAACTCAAATGCCTGCAAAAAGAGGAACAATCCAATTCCAAAGCTAATAGTAGATAGGAAATAACTAAAATCAGAGCTGAAATCAATGAAATTGAGAGCAAAAAAAAAAAAGTAGAAATTATCAACAAAACAAGGAGTTGTTTCTTTGAAAAAATAAACAGAATCGCCAGACCCTTTGCCAACCCCACCAAAAGGAAGAAGAAAGTGAAGCAAATCAACAAAATCAAAGATGAAAATGAAGATATCACCACAGACTCAACCAAAATCCAGAAGATTATCAGAACTTATTTTGAAAATTTATATTCTACCAAGTTTGATAATCTGGAAGCTATGGACAGATTCTTGGCCACATACACCATCCCCATATTAGCACTGGAGGACATTGAAAGTCTAAACCAACCTATCTCGGGTAGCAAAATTGAGGCAGCAATCAAAAGTCTTCCAAAAAAGAAAAGCCCAGGACCAGATGGATATATGGCAGAATTCAACCAAATTTTCACAGAAGAATTAACACCGATCCTCTATCAGCTTTTCCATGAAATTGAAAGGGTGGAAGCACTCCCAAACACTTTTTATGAAGCAAATATTACACTGATACCAAAATCCAACAAAGACACATCAACAAAAGAAAACTACAGACCAATTTTCCTGATGAATATAGATGCAAAAATCCTTAATAAAATTCAAGGTAATTGGATCCAAAAGTACATTAAAAAAATAATACATCATGATCAAGTGGGCTTCATTCCAGGAAAATGGCTGGTTCAACCTACGCAAATCGATAAATGTAATTCACCACTTAAACAGAATTAAAAATAAAAATCATACACTCATCTCAATTGATGCAGAAAAGGCCTTCAGTAAAATTCAACACCTCTTTATGCTCAAAACCCTGGAGAACATAGGAATTAAGGGAAGCTACGTTAGTTATATAAGATCCATTTATGACAGACTCATAGCCAACATTATGCTCAATGGAGAAAGAATGAAAGCATTTCTATGTAATTCAGGAACAAGACAAGTTTGTCCACTTTCACCACTTTTATTCAATATAGTCCTTGAAACCCTTGCCAGGGCTATCAGACAAGAGAAGGAAATCAAAGGAATTACAATAGGAAAAGAGGAAGTCAAGTTGTCTCTATTTGCTGATGACATGATTTTATACCTAGAAGACCCAATAAGCTCGACCAGAAGACTTCTAGAGCTTATTAGCGATTTGAGCAAAGTGGCTGGGTATAAGATCAACACCAATAAATCACTAGCTTTCCTATACTCCAGCAACAAGTCCACAGAAGAAGAAATCAAGAAATCTGTCCCATTCACCATCTCCTCCAAAAAAATAAAATACTTGGGCATCAACCTTACAAAGGATATTAAGGACCTCTACAATAAAAATTATCAAACACTAAAAAAAGAAATTGCAGAAGACCTGAGTGGATGGAAAAACATTCCATGTTCATGGTTAAGCAGAATCAATATAATAAAAATGGCCATTCTACCCAAAGCCCTATACAGATTCAATGCAGTCCCCATCAAGATACCAGTGTCATTCTTCATGGATATAGAAAAAGCAATTCTCAAGTTCATATGGAATAACAGAAGACCCAGAATAGCCAAAACATTACTCAGCAAGAAGGAGAAAGCAGGTGATATCTCAATTCCTGACCTGAAATTATATTATAGGGCTATAGTAACAAAAACAGCATGGTACTGGTATCAAAACAGAATTGAAGACCAATGGAATAGAACAGAGGATTCTGAGATGAACCCCCATATGTTAACTATCTGATATTTGATAAAGGGGGCAAAAGTATAGTGTGGAAGAATGATAGCCTGTTCAACAAATGGTGTTGGACAAATTGGACAGCCATACATAGACAACTGAAATTGGATCCTTACCTTTCACCCTGCACAAAAATTAAATCAAAATGGTTCAAAGATCTGGATATTAAACCAGCAACTTTATAATTGCTTGAAAAAGAAGTAGGATCAACATTACATGACATAGGGGTCGGCACTGCCTTTCTTAGTAAGACTCCCATGGTGCAAGCAGTAAAATCAAGAATAAATGAATGGGACGCAGATATATACAATGGAATACTACTCGGCTATTAGAGAAAACGATATTATGGCATTTGCAGCGAAATGGATGGAGATGGAAAAAATTATGCTAAGTGAAATATCCCAAACTCAGAGACTGAAGGGCCAAATATTTTCTCTCATTTATGGAAGCTAGAATGCAACTGGATACAGTATGATAGATGGCTAAGCTAATAATAACATCAGCATGTACGAATTTTTACATGAACAAGGGGAACCTGGCCTAGGATGCTGGGAGATGTGGGGAGAGGGGCAGGGAGGCGGGAGGGCATAGGAAGGATATCAAGGAGACCAGAAGAAGGGAGTGTGGGGGAATCAATTCAGAGGGAAACCTCCGACTTCCATGAGAAGTCTGTTTGACACAGGGGTTTACTTGGGGGAAACATGGAACCATGGGGAAGTCAAGGGGGGAAACCATGGAATGGCATCAGCCTTAGCTTGCTATGTGAATATACATTTGTTCTTGATTGTTTGATAATGATTCCCTCCTAATTGTAAGTCCATATTCAACAAATAAAAAAATTAATGATGGTAGGAAAACCAGATATCTATATATAGAAGAATGTAACTATATCCTTTTCCCTCATCCTGCACAAAAGTCACATCAAAGTGGATTAAAGATTTAGGAATTGGATTAGAAATCTTACAACTGGTAGAAGAAAACATAGGGTCAGCAATCCATCATATAGGTATAGGCACCAACTACCTCAACAAAACTTTAGAAAGCTTAAGTTATAAAGCCAAATATCAATAAGTGGGATGCCATCAAATTAAAAAGCTAAGAGAGGATCTACAGAATGGAAAAAATAGTTCTTTGCCAGGTGCTCCTTTGATAAGTTTTTAATATCCAGAATAGATAAAGAACTTAAAAAACTCAATGCCAGCAAACCCAAAATAACCCAATAAATAAACAAGCAAAAGAAGAAGCATAAATTGTCAACAAATACATGAAGAAAAAAAAAAAAGCTCACCATCTCTAGCAACCAGGGAAATGCAAATCAAAACTAGACTAAGATTCCATCTCCCTCCAGTCCAAATGTCAATAGCAATAAATGCTGGTGAGGGTGTGGGGGAACGGACACATTTATACATGTTGGTAGAACTGCAAATTAGTACAACCCATCAAAAAGCATTGGGGAGGTTCCTGAAAAAACTAGAAATGGAACCACCATATGATCCAGTTATCCCACTCCTTATTATTTATCCAAAAGAAGTAAAACATCATTCTATAGTGATACAGCCTCTGCAGCATTTATAGCAACACAATTCTCAATAGCTAAAATATGGAATCAGTCCAGATACCTACTAACAGATTAATGGATTAAGAAAATGTGGTATGAGGCTGGAGCAGCGGCTCGCAGTCAAAGTGCATGCCTGCTATGTGCAAGGCCACAGGTTCAAACCCCAGCACCACGTACACAACAAAGTGTCAGAGCAACAAAAGCCACATGAAAAACTAAATAAAATTGATTCTCTCCCTTTCTCTCTCTCTCTTTCTCTCACTGTCCCTCTCTCTCTTAAAAAAAAAAAAGAAAATGTGGTGTATAGATTTGTACAATGGAGTTTTACACAACCATAAAGAAGAATGAAAGAATGGAATTTTTCTGTGAATGGATGGAAGTGGACAAAAATCATGCTAAGTGAAATAAGCCAGACTCAGAAAATCAAGGGTTGAATGTTTTCTCTTAATATTTGGAAGGCAAAGCAAAATCAGGGAAAGGCAGCCGTGGGAAGGGGATTGAATATCATAAAGATACAGGAAAGATCAGTGGAGCAGAAGTAGGAGAATGAGAGGCAGGGAGGAAGGAAGGGAAAGGGAAAGAAATATGGAATGAATTTAACAGATGCATGTTGTATACATATATAAGTGTACCAAAGGGAATATCTCCTTTATGTATATGTTGATAGTACCAATAAAAAAATAAAGGAGTGGAGGGGGAAAATATTAATTCTTTCCAAATTGGTCTATATATTCAATACAATTATAATAGAAATGCCAGCTGGCTTTTAGAAATTGACAGGCTGGATTTAAAATTCATAAGGACATTCAAAGGACCAAGAATAATCAGAACAAATTTTAAGAGAAAAACAAAATTGGAGGTCCAACCCTATATGACTTGAATACTCATTACAAACTTATAAAAAGTAAAGATAAGCACATAGATCAAAGGAGCAGATTAGAGAGCCTAGGAAGAAACACACATGAATGTGCACAACTGAACTATGACATGTTTAGTCCAATTATAAAGGGAGAAAATATATATTTGTGAATTATTTTGATAGAGGACAGTATTTAGCATATATATAAAAAACTCTTAAAACTCAGTAAGAACATAAATAATTGAACTGATTTTAAAGCTTAATTGGCAAAAACAGGCAAATAGATTTGAATACACATTTCACCAGAGATGCATGATGGCACATATGTATATGAAAAGATGCTCAACATTATTATATTTTAGGAAAATTAAAATTAAAATCATACATCAAATTGACAGAATTAAGCAGAATTATTTTAGTGGAGACATTGTACTTTTTTAAGCAGGTTGTTTTTGTGTATTGATTAAAAATAAAACTACATAAAAATAAAACTACGTAGTGTGCATTGCAAAATTAAATCTTACAATTTTTATTTATGAGTTTTCTTTGAGAGCAGTCTGTTTTAAGGGAGGGTACTTGGATTGAGTCCATGACCTTGTGCATGCTCTGCAAGCTCTCTATCCCTGAGCCGTATCCCTGGATCAAGAAGTCCTGAGACTAGATGAAAATGTGGGTGGCTTGTACTACAAAATGATAGTGCTTTTTGAGCATTAGTTAGATAAAATACTTGGGAAAATGTTTATTTTTTTGTACTTACTAAGTTTTTCAGTTGTTGTTAGCCTTTCTGAGCAGGATCCCTACCTATTGTAAATTTACGAGAATTTTTTCATTAGCTGAGCAAACTATCACTGTAAATAAGATGATGGCAAATCCTTTTAAATTAAATTAGTGTCTCCAAACACTTAACATGATTAGAAATATAAAAAAGGCTCTCATAATAATATATCTGGATCAGGCTGAGTAACAGATGTGCTTGTTCCATGAATTGCATTATGTTTTATCCATATTGAACTGAAACTACATTGGTAAAAGGAGAATGTGGTATATTTTTGCAATAAACATGAGTACTTTTTAATTTTTCCTCTGTTATGTTATTAGGTATAACCTATAATGCAGATACTTAACCCAAATTACAGCTATTGGTGAATAATATACTCTTTGCTTCAGTGCCATCAATGGTAAAGTTCTGCTGGGCACTATTGGATTTGAATATTTAAATGTAGAGAAAGCATGGAAGATGTAAATGTACTACTCCGGAATTATAGCTGGATGATTCTTTTCTTGCATACTAATTTCCTTGAATTTTACAGAAATTCATTTTGAACCTAGTTTTTCTCTTCCTATAACTTCTTTCTTTTAATTGTACATGTTTATGGGATACCTGTTATAATTTGGTACATGTGTACAGTTTGCAATGATCAAATTATGGTTATTAGCATTTCCATGTCCTTAAGCATTTATTATTTCTTTATGTTGGGAACTTTTGAACTCCTCTCTTCTAATTCCTTATAAATTACACATATTTATAACTTGCAGGCACCCTTTTGTGCTCTACAAAATATTGGAATCTTGAACTTCTTATTCCTTCTATCTAACTGTATTTTGATATCCATTTTCTGACGTCTCTGTATCTCCTATCCTTCTAGCTTCTAATAATCACTATTTTACTTTCTGCATCCATGAAATTAACTTTTTTGGCTTCCGTATTAGTGAGAAAATGTCTGTTTATCTTTCAGTACCTGGGTTCATTTATGTCCTCCAGTTTCACCTGTATTGCCACAGATGACAGGATTTTATTTTTGTTATGTCTGAGTAATAATATTTCATTGTGTATATATAGCACAGTTACTTTATCCATTCATCTATCAGTGGATACCTTGATTAATTCCATTTCTTGGCTTATTGTGACTTATGCTAAAATAAACATCATTATGCAAGTATTTCTTTGATATTCTGATTGTGTTTTCTTTGGATGTATACCTAGTAGTGGGATATCTGTATCATATTGTAGTTCTCATTTTAGCTTTTTGAATGGATCCATAATGGTTGTATTAATTTACATTGCCTCCAACAGTGTATAAATGTTCCTTTTTTTCCACAACCTTACCAATATTTGTTTTTTGTCATTTTGATTATAACAGTTGTAACTGGAGTGAAATGATAACTTATTGTGATTTTGATATACATTTCCCTGATGATTAGAGTTGCTGAACATTTTGATTATAGTTGTTTGCCATTTATATATCTTCTTTTGAGAAATATCTTTTCAAATCATTCATTTTTAGATAAGATTATTGTTTTTTTGGTTGTTAAATTTTGAGTTCATTATATTTTCTGGATATTAATCTGCTGTCAAATGAACAGTTTCCATAAATTTTCTCCCATTCCTTAGGATGTCTCCTCACTGTGTTGTTGATTGTTTCCATTGTTAGTGAGAAGGTTCTTAGTTTGATATCCCAGTTGTTTACTTTTGTTCCTATTGCTTTTGCTTCAGAAGTCTTGTTAAAAAAAAAAAATTGCTTATACCACAGGGCTGGAGCAGTGGGTCAGTTGACAGTGCTTGCCTAGCATGAGCAAGGATCTGGTTTCGAATCCCAGCATCACATATACAACTAATTGTTGGAAAAACATAAACCAGATGAAAAAATAAGTAAAATTGATTCTTTCTCTCTCTCTTACTTTCTCCCTCTTAAAAACAATTGCCTATACCAATATCTTAACATATTTGTTTCTCCCATGTTTTCTTCCAATAGTTTCAGTTTTATTTACATTTACGTCTTTGATCCATTTCATGCTGATTTTGCATATGATGAGAGAGAAAGGTATAATTTCAGTCTTCTGTATATGGATATCCAGTTTTCCCAACACCATTACCGAAGAGGCTGTTCTTTTTCCAATGTATGTTTTTGGCACCTTTGTTGAAAATAAGGTAGCTGTAGATGTGTGAATTTATTTCTGGGTTCTCCATTCTGTTTTATTGGTCTGTGTGTCTGTTTTTATGACAGTATCATGTGGTTTTTATTTTCATGTGGTTTTTGTAACTATAGTTTAGTGGTGTATTGTGAGGTCACCCTACGATTTTATTTCAGTTAGTTTCATTTTATGTCTCCTTATTTATATTAGAAAGGATTTTTAAAAAGTTAATTGTTACATTAGTGTCAATATTTATCAAATTTTTGAGATTCATGGCTATCCATTTATCATAATGAGAAGTATGTTGTCTTTGTTTAAGAAAATTTGTTTTACTGACACTGAGACTTGATTTAATAGATGTTTAGGGATATTTTATTGCCTTGTTCTAAAGAAGGCATTAATTTGACTTATAATAATTAAAGAACTAACACCACATCGAAAAGGATGAAAAAGACTAGCAGCAAAAGCAAATGAGGGATGATTTATTTGTAGGAGTTTCACTTAACAGCCCAACTTTTAGATTGAAGTCCTCAGTTGAGGTAGTGGGGATTCACCATTCTCCTTTTCTCCTCCTTTTGATGGGCGTTGTTTTCATTCTACTTTTGAGGGGAAATGGAATATGGCATTCATAAATGGGATGGCAGGATCTCTCATAATTAGTAATGATAACTAATCCTTCTGAAAATTTCCCCATTCTTTAAATCTTCGTTAATGTTATATCTTTCTTTTTACATTAACCAACTGCACAAGAGAAAGGTTTATAATCTAGAACACTAGTTCATTAATTTGCATTGAGGTACATGCTATCCTTTGGACTGAAAGTAATATGGTTTTTCTTTATGGACAGATGAATGGAAACACAGATTTATAATCAGCAACTTGTTTTGTAAAATTGGAGTTAAATAGGGGAAAGCTGGTTGTGTGATTCAGATGTTTGGCACTAACTGTGATTAGCCTGATACTTAGATCTTATATTAATAATATGTGTACTTTACTTGGAATACTCAATAGAAATCTTGGGTCACAGGAATCCACCATTTGATTACTGATCTCTTTATGTGTAGTTTTTATTTGTGTTCTTCATGTTATTGACTAGTATAGTTATAGATAGTCCTGACACGAATTGGAATTTTGAATGTGTCCTAACATTTAGTCATTCATTTTTATCTCTTGAATATTAGAATGATTTTCTATTAATCTTACTTACTAAAACAAATGTGTTTGGGGACTTCAGATGTATGGGTCAAAATGATATATTTTGTGATGGGTTATTCTGGTTTAAGAATAAATGCATATCATATTGTTACTTTATATGCATTTATCATCGTACAATAACTCAGTTCCTTTGAAAAATAGAAAAACGTGATATATTTTGCATCTTTTTATAGTATTGACCTTTTGGAACTGAAATATACTGTCTTTTCATTTTAAAAATCTTTCATCTGTTTAAAGTTTTTATTCAGTTTTTTATTATTAAAACTAATATAGTGTATTGATCTTTACTTCTAGGTAACTTTTTGTTACTTTATTGTTATCTATTCTATTTTTGTCTTGTTTTACAACTTAGGGTTGAAGGAAGAAAAGTTTTCCATAAAAAACCCAGCCAGGCCATACTTTCTGGTACTGATACTATCTTATCTGTTTGTGAAAATTGTGATTTAAAATTCATTTAATGTATTTACCAAGTATTAGGTTTCAATATGTGTATGTTGTAAGGAACCTGATATGAAATGAATTAATACTTTCATTTTTTGTGTTCGAGAAGTTCAAAGTCTGTCCTTATTTGGACTCTAAGCATAAAACTTGTACAATATTAATAATGATGATGATGATGATATTCGTGGGGAAAAAACTCTGGCATTTCCATTTGGACTCATCTGCATTTTCCATGAAGTAATAAGAAAAGAATTCATTAGTTTCTTACTATAAGACTTAGATGAACTTATTCATTAATTCTACAAACATACATTGAATGCCTACTGTGAATGCCATGTATTGTTCTGCACACTGAAGCTACGTCACTGAACAAAAGGTAACTTAATCTTTTTACAGCTTATATTCTCATAGATTCTAAGGTCATATATCTGGTGTATCATTAAAAATCTGATTGCAGAGATTGAACTCTTAGACCACTAATGCTGTATTTTTTCCTTAAACTCTATGACAGCATGTAGTTTCTCATGCAAGATGTTGCCATTATTAGATTTCCCAGTATCTTTTTTTTTTTTTCTAAAGAGAGAGGGACAGTGAGAGAGAGAGAGAGGGTCAACTTTTATTTATTTTTTAATCTGGTTTTTGTTTTTCCTATACAGTTTTTATACGTGGTGCTTGGGTTTGAACCTGTGTCCTTGTGCATGTCAGGCAAGTGCTCTACCACTGAGCTACCTCTCCAGCCCCTAAAGATCATTTTTTAAACATGTAAGCAGTAAATTATAGTGAAGCAATTGTATTTGTCAGAAAGTATTTCCTCCAATAATTTTTATAGTTTATATTCTATTTTCTGAGTTTTACATTTTTTATTCCTAAGCTATGATAAATTAACTCCTAGTATCATGAGAGAATATTCTTAAAACCAAATTTCTTATAAAGTATTTTATGGAATGAAGGGTTAGTGTAATTGCTTTATCCATTGGTGTTCTTATTGTAGCTATAGTATTTTCTTTTTATAGGTAAACATTTCTGATTTATTTATAGATGAGAAAAATTATGATTTGTGTAATTATTTTTGCTACATAATAGATGGGTACTCAAAGATTATTACACTAATAAATGTTTCTTGATGTCTACAAGAAGTTTTAGTTGGTGAAAATTTTAGAAAGCTTTATTGTAAGCCTTTTAGAATTCTACATTGATTAGGAAAGATTATAAATATACCATAAACTGTTTCTAGTATTAAATCAGGTTCTTTCTTACATGTCTTAGGTGATTTGTTTCATAAATGTATTTAATACATACAGAGGTGTTGGAGTCTGACCTTTACTTTATCAGCTGCCCTGGATCTTGTTGCTGTTCGCATAAGCTCCCTCGGGAAGGGCTGCTAGATATATTGTTAAGCTTGAAAAACAGGGTGTTGACATGGGCTTCAGATGTTTCGAATTGGTATCACCTGCCAATTATTCTAGATCCTTCAAGGGGTGCACGTAGAGGCTTTTTGGTCAAACGTGTGCCTCCGAAATCCAGGTGTGGCAATGAACAAGCTAATGTAGAGAGGCCTCGAGGGGGCGGGGTGAAGGCCTTTTAAAAAAGAGGCTCCAGCCAGCATTTGAGAGCTCTTCCTTTGGGAGAGAGCTCTTGCACTTTGCTGCTGGATGTGGTGTCCCTGCTCCTTAGGAAAGTGAGCTCTTGTCAGCAGCCGAACCTGCCTATGCTTTGCTCCTGAACTTCCCAGCCTTCAGAACTGTGAGAAATTGCTGTCTATTTTTGTTCTGAAATAGAGTCTTGTAGCATTGCCTTGACTTGTTTGAGATTACTTAATGTTAGGCATTTTGTCGTACCAGTACAAATGAACGTTGCCTTGAAAGAGAGATGTAAAGTATGGATATATAAAAAGGAGAAGTAAAGTTTGGACAAAGAAAGACCATTTCGGGTCTCCGGCCTCTGGTTTTTCTCATCCCCAGCCCGTCCCTTACATCAGAAGCCGGCTGGACCAGGACACAGAGGTGTGTGTGTGGGTGAGAGAGAGAGATAACTTTGGTATATGGAATTCAGTGTGCATTTTTAAATCTGCAGTGTAATGACATATAGACATTTCTAAATCACTTACTGTGACTGGGTTGAGCTACCAGCAGGTGGGGGTGATGCTGTGCTCAGATCCAGATGGTCAGAAAGTCTTGTGTTTAGGTATGGGTTTGCCTGTGCTTGAGATTGTACAGTTACACACACACACAAAATCCTCTTTTTTTTTTTTAAACTAACTGCATTTTATCTTACTAAATTTTATATTAAACATGATACCTATGTAGTATCAATCCTATTTTATTGGTTTTGTATTTCCTCATACAATATCAAAAATTCAGGATAATATCCAGACAAAAACAAGTAGCATACTATTATAAACTTTAGTCCATTGTATTTCATATATTTAGAAGTTGTGGTAATAATTCTATGTTTTACTCCATGTGGTTGGTTAAGAATGCTTATGGAAAGCTATATATTTTACCTACTGTCACCCACTGCTGGAACATTTATCGCTGTTTAATTTATTTAATATAAGTTCCCTCTTTTTCTTCTTTTTTGGGGAGGAGGGTGGTGATGATGGAAATGAACCCAGGGATCTACCTTTGAGATATATCCGTAGCTCCTAGTGTAAGGTTCTTTAAACTAGTAATCATAGAAAATTTCAATTTTTTGGTTTAAAGGGTTTTCTTTTCTGTTTGGATGCTGAAGCCCAAAGTGCTTAACCTGTTTTCTATTTCAGCAAATATCACTAATAATGTTAAATTCTAAAAATTTAAGTGTATCTTAAATGTACACTAACAGTGCCTCAGACTGTACAGGCTTATTTTATTCACTGTTCCTTTAAAATGGCATCAGCTTGGGACTGGAGTGGTGGCTTGGCGGTTACGGCATTTGCCCGGCATGCGCAAGAACCCAAATTCAAACCCCAGCAGGATGTACCCAGTGAAGTCCTGGAGCAACAAAGGCACATGAAAAGCTAAATAAAAGTTGTTGCTCTCTTTCGCTCTCTCTCTCATTGTCCCTCTCTCTCTTTATTAAAAGAAATGGCATCAGCTTTGTTCTTAATGAATTGCAACTTTGGATCTCTAAGTCTAATATTGTGTGGAACTCTGACGGGATTGTTATACTTACTATTGCCACCATTATGCTTCATTACTTTGTGTATAGACAATCCAAGAACAATATGAAACACTTTTCAGTCACTCTTTGGTTTGTTAAATTTAAATTAGTAAAGGGTTAACTTAGAAGGATTTAAATGTAAATTTATAATTATAGGTATACTTATAAAATTCTACATTTTAGGACCCTGTAAACAAAAGGGTGGTCAGGTGTGAACTTCTGAGAGATATATTCAGTAAGATTGGATCCAAGTATATTCATTTATTTTATGTGTTAAGGACTTGAAATCTTTTTTGAAGAGTAGAAATATGTTCATTTGTAATAAATGGACAATAATGATAATATGGTTTTATCATTACAACTAGGAATATATTCAGTGGTTGGGATGATCTTCATTGTTTCCATATTGATTATGGTAAAATAAACATAATTTCACTTTGAAAAATAATTTCCTAAAATCATTTTATCTGGCATACCTTTCTCTAAAATCTGAAGTTAGCCACATTAGCTTAAAATGGTCAAATTATCTAAAGATATATATTTTTTGGCTAATTTATTCTAATGGATACATAAGGGCCTGATGCTCAGAATGAAATGATATACATAGAAATTTATGAAGGTTTTTCCCTGTAGTAGTTATAGGTATTATCAACATTTGCTTTGAAATATCTCTGTGTCTAAATAAAATGAGTTGTATCTCTGGTAATTTAATTGTTTACTTAGGTTTATCCAGAGCTACTTCCTGAGGAAAATGCTGATATTATCAGCAAGTATTCTTGAAGATCTTTCTAGGAAACAACATTTATTAGAATTTTTATTTTTCAATATAAGGTGTTCTGACATCTTTAGTTTCCAAAATATATGCATCTGTACTTATTATGGATCATTATTGCAGTGTTTTGAACATGGTTTGTTTCCTCTGAAATTAATGTTGGCATTTTATTTCCATTATGGCAGCGTTGGGAGGTTAAGTCTCTAGGAGGTAATTAGGTCATTAAGAGGGTTAAGGCAGTTCTTGGGAGCCTAGGTTAGTGTTTCCTTTTTTTTTTTTTTTTTTTTTTTTTTTTTTTTTTGTCCTCATGAATCTGATCAAATTTTCTACTTTTTCTGCAAGTGAGGTAAAGTTTGTTTGAAATCCGAACATTGGTGATTGTACATTTTAATGATTTTTTAGATTCTGTTCTCTGAAAATTGTTTTTTGGGGGCTGGGGCAGTAGGGTGGTTATGGCACTTGCCTGGCATGTGCAAAGATGTGGATTCAAACCCCAGCACCACATAAACAATGAAGTGTCAGAGCAATGAAAATCACATGAAAAACTAAGTAAAATTGATCTCTCCTTCTTTCTCTTTTTTTAAAGAGAGAAGGATAGTGAGAGAGACAGAGAATCAATTTTTATTGAGTTTTTCACATGGCTTTTGTTGCTCTGACACTCAGTTGCGTAAATGGGTGCTGGGGTTTGAACCAGTGTACTTGGGTATGCCAGGGAAGCGCCGTAACTACAGAGCCACCACTCCAGCTGTCACTCTCTCTCTCTTTTTTTTTTTAATTGCTATTTTTGTTCTGGCTTGTGGTTAACTTACCCGATCTCAAACTGTACATTTTTTTTACCCCTTGCCTTGTGTAGTTGCTATCTTTACTCGGGTTTTTTCAAGTTACTGATGCTATCTTTGTCATATGGTGTGCTATTGATCCCCCATGCCTGAATAGTTAGGTATTACCAAGGATTTTGGCAGTATTGATACTTAGATTATGACCTTTATCAATTTTCCCCCCCTTTGAGTGTTATCTGCCTGATTTTCTAACTGTACCGCTAGCTATGAGCTCTGTCTTCTGCCATCTCTAGTGAGACCAAAGCTTTCTGTCTACTTGAATTTTGTGCTCTTTAGAGAAAGCTGTCAGTCTTCTAAGGGTCATCTCCTCTCAGACTTTTTCTTGCTTTTTTCTCTTTAATCCATCCTTCCCCCTTTTCTTCTGTTCCCTTCCCTCCCCTTTCTTCCCTTACCTCTCTCTCTCTGTCTCTTTCTCTTTCCCTCTGTCCTAGGAATGGCACCCAGGGGTGTTCTACCACTGAGCTACATCCACAACCTATTTTAATTTTTTAAAACTTTGAGACATGAGGGTCTTGCTAAGTTGCTAAGGCTGACTCTGAACTTGTAATTCTCCTGCCACATTGCTGGGGGTTATAGGTGTGTGCCACCATACCTGGCCATAATCTTGTATTTTTCTTCTATAAAATCTATGGGGATTGAGAGGGAGATGTTAGGGCATTCATTACCATAACTCCTACTAAGGCCAAAAGACACCCAATCTTGGTACCCATTAAAACTTTCCTAATTCAAAGGTAAATCCTCTTCTGGTATATTCTTGCCTTTGGTCACTTTCCAGTTTCTTCAAATGGTGTATTTTAAAAAGTGCTTTATTTGGATTTGAAATTATCTGCAGGAACTATGCCTGACTAGTTCAATGGGCCATTAGTGGAATCTGTGCCAAGTTAATTTTTATTTACCTGTTTCTCATATACACTCAAACTGTATAAAACTGAATGAGTGTTATAAATTTGAGTCATATTGAGAGCTATCTGTGTAAGTTGAGAATTCATGCATTGCTTTGTAAATACAATTAGAGGTAATGTTTAATGGAGACAGACATTTTATGTGTATAAAAACCTGCATTCCCAAAGAAATATAAGAATGTTTCACGTAGCCTAAATGACATTCAAATTTAAGACAATAAAATTGCCAATTCATTTTACTTTGAATTTTGGAGTCTGGAGCTATTAAAAGTTTTGAAAAAAGTTGCTGTGCTTAATGAAAAATTTTAATTAAAGATTGAAATTAGTTTCATGTGATCATCTTCTATTTAATACTCTGTCTTCTAAGTCAAAGCTTTCCTTTACTTAGAAGGGTAGTAGAAATGCTATGCCTATAGATTTTTTTTTTTGGTCAAAACTAATTTGAAATAGCTATACTTTCTTATTGTTTTTAGATGTTTAATATGGTGATTGTCTCTTTACTCACAGGTCTTGTTACCATTTGACCAAATTTGCTTTTGTTTTTTATTACATGAAGTGTAGCATTGTGCTTTTCAGATCTCATTTAAGCCTGCATATCTTCTAGTAAGACTTCAGTTTAGGGAAGATAATTCCCTTTAGCTTAAAGATCTGTACTACATAGAGACAGTGAAGCAAAGAAAGTAGAATCTAGAGGTAGAAATAAGCACTGCTTTACAGTGAGAAGTTTAATTTACTCAGCCTGAGTAAGTCATGTTCAGATATGCTTTAGTTAAATTGCACCCTTCTAGGGCATACCCCCAGTGACCCAACTCCTCTAACCAGGCTCCACCTGCTTAGATTGCCACTGTCAGTCCATTGAAACCTGGATGGTCTCCTTAGGTTACAGCTCTCATAATGTAATTGTTCGACCTATGAATATTTCTACATGAAGAAAAAAGAGGTAAGAATATATTGATAATACCTATTCAAGTAGATGGAATCTCTGATAGAGGTAGTATTTAATGATGCAGTTGCTCAGCGTTTTGAACTCTAATGCTTTTGATCCTAATAATTTCTATGGCTAAAGTACCATATTAGTCAGTTTTTCCTTTCTGTGACTGAAGTACTGGACAAAAACAACTTAGGCAAGGAAAGATTTATTTTGTTTGGCTCATGGTTTCAGAGGTTTCAGTCCATGGTCAGTCAGTTCCATTGCTTTGTTTCTGAGGTGAAATAGGACATCATAGGGAAAGATAGCTACTCAGCTCATGGCAGTCAGGAAGGAAAGGGAGAGAGAGAGAGGGAGAGAGAAGTTGGAGGATAAGGACAAGATATAGCCACCAAGTACATGCCTCCAGTGACATACTTCCTCCAGAGGTGCCCCACCTACCTACAGTTATCTCCTCCTTCCAGTAGTCCATTCAGACTGTTAATATCATTAGTTTTGGTACCAGGGATTGAAACAGGGGTACTTAACCCCTGAGCCATATCTCCAGCCCTTTTGTATTTTAAGTCAGAGACTCATTAAGTCACCTGTGCCCTCGATAAATTATTGAGGCTGACCTCGAACTTGGATTCTCCTGCTTAACCTCGTGAGTTTCTGGGACTATAGGCATGCTCCACTGTGCCTGGCTCCATTCAAATTATTAATCCACTCACTCCACAAGTGATTATGAGCTTAGAGCCCACATAATCCAATCACTTCCTAAAAGCTCCACTTTGGACATTGCTGTATTGGGGACCAACTCTTTAACACCTGAGCTTTTAGGGGACATTTCAGATCCAAACCATAACAAGTATCATAGTTCATTTTGTGCTGCTATCAGTAGAATAAAACAGTAAATAATTTATGAATAACTCACATGAGGGTGGGAAGTCAAAGATCAAGGCATTGGCATCTGATGAGGGCTGCTGGATGTGTCATCACATGGCAGGATGCAGAAGGGCTAAAGAGATGAACTCTGGGAGAACCTACTCTCAAAGTCCTTTTTATAGTACATTCACAAGGGCATAGCCCTCATGACCTAATTACCTCCCCAAAGACTTCTCCCAATATTGTTAATTTGGAGATTGTTTCCAACATATAAATTTTGAGGGACACATTTATACCAGAGCAGATAGTGACATGCTTTGTGGCTTTGTTCCTTCAAATCAGCACAGCTCCATAAATATGGTATGATAGGCAGAATAATGTTTCCCCCCAAACATGTCCATGTTTTAATGCACAAAAGCTATGAATTTGTTACCTTGCATGGCAAAAAAGGATTTTGCAATTTTGGTTAAGGTTATGAGTTTTGAGATAGGGATTTTATTATGGATTATTCCTGTGGGCCCATTCTCAATACATGAGTTCTTGAATGTGGAAGAGGAAGGCGATGAGTCAGAGAATGGAAGAACAGCCAGAAGAGATCTGAAGCATGAGTAGTGCTTGATCTGCGATTGTTGGCTTTCAAGATGAATAAAAAGATTCAAGGCACAGAGATGTACTTTAGAAGCTAAGAACTGCCATCAGCTGATATCCAGAGAGGAAATGCAACCTCATTCCTACAACCAGAAGGAATCTGAATTCTGTAAACAACCTAAATGAGCAGGGAAGGGATTCTGCCCTAGAGCTTCCGGAAGGGAACTCAGCCATGTAGATTTTGGACCACTTATACCCATTTTTTCCTGCCTATCCTCATAGAATAAGAAAATGCCAGAGTTACATGACTTTACTGACAGAACTAGATGTTTTTAAAATTTAAAATGCAACATTAACTGATGATTAACAAGGAAACAGATGTAATGAGATATTGCTTTGAAATATATTCTTTTGATATCTTGGGGACTATTGTACCCTGCCCCCATTGCTCTTCAAAAATAAAAACAAATAATGGCCTCATGCCACATTAAAGATTATTAGAGGTAAACAGTTTGGAATTTGAAGAAAACTGTTTTTTATTCTAATCAGATTTACACATTGAATTCTATGCTGATCATATGTTTTAAATCCTGTCTTTTTAAATGTGCTCATCTGTTTATTTTAGAGTTCACATGGATTAATAAAGCCCTTTATGATCTTTGGGACAAAGATTTTCTCAGATTTGGCTACTGGTATAGGGTGAGTCTAGTAATGAGTCATAGTTACTTAATTTGTAATTGAAATAAAATGCTTAGTCAGGATTTGGTTGCAGTTAGCAAGAAATTTTTCATGGAGTTTCGTTTTTAGGCTAGTAATTTAACATCATGTTTGTTTCTCGCTGTTCTACAGATCCCTTGTGATTTGAAGAGAATGTTGAATTATTTAACTCTGGTCCTCTTAATTTTGCTTCAGCGAGAGTAGTCTGCTTTTATTTTGTTTATAAATTTGGGCTGTGTAAACTCTTTTATTTAAAAGAGTTCTCTAAAAAAAAGTTTGAAAATGGAAGTCATGTTGTTTCTTGGTAGGTATAGTAAAACGAGGCAGTTGCAGGATCTAAGCCTTGCTTTGGGAAGAGACTTGAGGATCTTGCATCTTTGGACAAGGTGGATAGCATGACTTTTATTTTATTTTAAGAAAGAGAGGAATAGTGAGAGAGAAAGAATCAATTTTATTTTAGTTTTTTGTGTGTGGTTTTCATTGTTCTGACACTTCGTTGTTTACTTGGTGCTGGGGTTCAAATTGGTGTCCTCACGCATGCCAGGCAAGCGCCGTAACCGCTGAGCCACCACTCCAACCCTGACAGCATGAATTGTTAAAATACATATCACCAGTCTAAATGGAATCAAAATAGTTAGGATAAAATGGTCTTTATTTGGGAAGTGTCATATGGTAACCTAAATCCTCCAGTATGATCCAGTTACTTACTCTTCAGGGATAGAAGTGTACCCAGGATGATTTTTTTTTTCTTTGTTTAGAAGATAGAATAGAGACATCTTGGTCTTCTTCATACATACTGAACAGTGTTAATTGTAGGACAGAGGGTAGATGATAGAGAAAAGTTATTTTCTTTGTATGTTATTGCTTTTTGATAAGGTTTGGGAATGCTTAAGAATAAACATCTAATTGATGTAGAGACTTGCTACCTTAAAGTAATGAAATTGATACTTTAAAGTGAGTTAAACTATAGCAGTGAAAATAAAAATGGAAAAGAATTGGTTGGCAAGATTTGTTCTGAGGGTAAATGACTGAATAAATCTGTTGAGTGGACACATGGAGGCGAGTTATTTTAACATAGTAAACAGAATAACAAAATATTTAACCTCTTTCATAAAAATAATATTCACTTTACTAACACATAAGAGTGTTCACAGTATCATAAAATTCTACCAAAAATTATTAAAAAAATTTCTGCTATGAAATTTTATGATTAAAAGACAGGAAAACATAGGCTTTGAAACCATCTAGACCTTGGTTTTATTTCCGTTTCCATCCCTTTTCCATTCATTTCAGCAAGTTAACTTCTCTCTCAGGTTCTAAGGACTGTTGGGTAGATTTAATGAGACAGAGTTTATATATTGCTTTTGACCTTTACCTCACATAGAATAGGTTCTTAAAATAATGTTTTCCTTCCATCATTCTTTCTTTAAAAGCAGAACTAAGAAACAGATTTTTGTGATATTTTAGCGGTCACATTGGGCATATGTCATAATCTCTGCTTATATCTTTACTTCTGTATACTAAAAATTGCATTTGCAAGCCTAGAAAAAAGTAGATGGTAGTTTTATACACAGTTCTCATGGATTTTTTTCCCCCTGGGAACAAAATATTGAAGTGTTACTGTAGAATTTCAAGTTAAGGTTAGGTACTTGTGGAAAATAGAAAAGTACTTAAGAAAAGTGAAAATCAAGTCTCAAATACTTATGGAGGCCAGAAATCGGTGACTGTTTTATATTTTACTCTTTGTAAAAATGACTACATGGGGCTGGAGCAGTGGCTCGGCAGTTACGGCACCTGCCCGGCATTACGCAAGTATGAGAGTTCAAACCCCAGCACCACGCACACAGCTAAGTCTCAGAGCAACAAAAGCCTCTCTCTCACACTCACTGTCCCTCTCTTAAAAAAAAAAAAAAAAAAAAAAGACTGCATGACATAATTGAACCGAAAATGCTTTGACTAATATTTTTTCAATAAAATTTCAGAATAATAATGATAAAAGCCTTTAGTTATGGGAGCCAATGCATTCTCTTTCTGCTGAGTCTAGCGTGACTTGGGTTTTCTATGACTTTTGTCATATAAACTCCTAATACAAAATCTTCTCTGAATTGCTTCAGTAGCATCTGCCATTCTTGGTACCTCAGTGAACCAAATTGAGCTAGTGCTGCTATAGACAGCCACTACTAACACACAAGCGTGGAAAAGACTATGAGAAGAGGCAGAGAAAATTCTATCCTAATGACATTTTTTGAGCTGGTTAATATGTCGGAGTCTATTGCCCTGCTCTTTTCAGTAGTGAGAACCATTAAAATATTTTTAAGCATAAAAATATTGATAAAAGCTTATATTGATCCTAGGTGGTAAGTGCAGGCTACAAACATGGTTTATGTTTTATCTCAGTGAAGGTCCACAGCAGCCCTCTCAGTTAGATATTATTGTTTTATAGATAGAGTCTGGATGAGATTAGTTTGTGCTCCCAGGATCACCTACTTAGTAGGAAGAGTGGTTAGGCTTCCTTTTTCTTTTAAGAAAAATTTCCTCTCTCATCCAGCACAAAAGTCAAATCACAGTGGCTTACAGACTTAAGAATTAGTCCAGAAACCTTGCAACTACTAGAAGAAAACATAGGATCAACACTCTAACATACTGGAGCAGGTATCCCAAAGTTGTAAGAAATAAAACCAAGAATGAGTAAATAGATGCCATCAAATTAAAAAGCTTTTGCGTAGCAAAGGAAATGATAGCATTAAGAGAGACCCTACAGGGACTGGGAGTGGCTCAGTGATTGTGATGTTTGCCGGCATGCACGAGTATGCTAGTTCAAACCCCGGCACCACGTACACAACGAAGTCTCGGAGCAATGAAAGTCACATGAAAAACTAAGTAAAAATTGTTTCTCTCTCGTCCCAACTGCTCCTCTGATGGGATTAATATTAAGAATATATAAAAACTCAAAAAAACTTTACACCTCTCCCAAAAAAACAACAACAGTTAACCCAATCAATAACTGGGCAAAAGAACTAGACAGATACTTCTCCAAGAAGAAACACAAATGGTGGCTCAGTGGTTGGAGCACTTGCCTGGCATAAGTGGGGACCCAGGTTCAAACCCCAGCACCACATACACAACTATGTATTGGCAAAACAAAAGCCAAATGCAGGAATAACAAATTGACTGACTCTCTCTCTCTCTCTCTCTCTTAAACACACACACACACACACACACACACACACACACAAACTGCCAACAAATACGGCATCCCTAGCAATCAAGGAAATGCAAATCAAAAGTACACTGAGATTTCACCTCACTCTAGTCAGAATTGCAAATAAAAGAATTAAATAATAATGCTGGGAGAGGATGGAGGGAAAAAGATTTACCTACATACTGTTGGTGGGTTTGCGAATTAGTACAATCACTATGAAAAAACAGTATGGCAATTCATCAAACACTAGGAATGTGAGGCTGGGTATATTGCTCAATGGTAGAGTGCTTGTCTAGCATGTCCATGGCCCCGAGTTCAATCTCCAGTACCACCAAACATAAATCCTAAAAAACTAAGAATAGAACCATATGACCTAGCTATCCTACTACTTGGTATGAATCCAAAAGAACAGAAATTAGTATACTATAGTGATATAGTCACATCAACATTTATAGCAGCACAACTGACAGTAGCCAAGATATGGAATCAGCTCAGGGGCTCATCAGTAGATGAATGGATTAAGAAGATGCGATACGTATATATCACATCAGCCATAAAGAAGAATGAAATTATGACATTTCCTAGTAAGTTGATGGAACTAGAGAATATCATGCTAAGTGAAATAAGCCAGACTCAGAAAATGAATGTTCTCCTTCATGTGCAGAAGCTAGAGCAAGTTAGGGGAGAAAAAGGGTGGTGTGGTGTGAGGTATCTTGAAGACAGGGAAGATGAGTGGAACGAGATTGAGGGGGAGAGAGGAGGGATAGGAAAGGAGAGGACATGCTGAATTTGACAAAATTACATTGTATGCCTGTATATATGTGCCGTAGTGAATTCCAATTTTATGTGTATCTCTAAACCACCAATTAAAAATAAAAGGAGGACCAGTAATGGGGGAAGGGAAGAAGGGGGGGAAACTAGGGACTGATATGGAATAACTTAAATGCCATGCATGTATGATTTTGTCAGAATGATCCCAACTGTTATGTACAACTGTGATACACCATTTAAAGAAAAAAATACTTTACTCATTAATTTGCCATGTTGCAAATTTTTTGTAAAATTCACAATCACTTGAAGTTTTTGTTCTGTTCATAAAATTCTTTTCCTTGAGGATCCTTCTTTTATAAGTAATCCTTAGGTAGATGTTTGAAGTGTAGAATTATTCTAAAGTAAGTATTTGAGATGACATCCCAGATGTACCATGCTGGGAGTTGGGCCTTGTTTGATTGCATATTTAGGCCTCAATCTAATTTCAATTTGTATTCCATCCTTTTATTTTTATTTTATTTAAAGACAGAGGGACAATGTGTGAGAGAGAGAAAGAGAGAATCGATTTTATTTAGCTTTCCATGTGGCTTTCGATGTTTTGACAATTTGTTGCGTATGTGGTGCTGGGGTTTGAACCTGTTTCCTTACACATACCGGGCAAGCAGTGTAACCACTGAGCAACCACTCCAGCCCCACATTTCTTATATTTAACTTTTAACTTTAGGAAAATACTTTTGAATGCAGGAGGAAGATAGGAGAAAACTGATATCCCAAATTCATGATATGTTTTTATATGATATGTTTATAATTATGATGTTTTAATTATGATATGTTTTTATCTTCTTAAGTCTCTTTCAAATGCTGGGTAGGACACAAAGCAACTCCTAGCAAATACAAAAAAAATTGGCATATATCCCTGCATCTTAATACCTCATAATATAATGAAATAAAAAATCAACACCAAAAAGCCTTACAGAAACTATGCAAACACATGGAGATTGAATGGTACACTTTTATTTTAATTTTTAGATATATATGATAGTAGAATATATCATGACATAATTATAAAAGCATGGAGTATCGCTTTTTCTAATTCAGTCCTCAGTATTTCTTTCCCCTTCCTTCCTCCCTTTCCCTGTTTTTTTAGTTATATCTGACAGTAGAATGTACAATGACATAACTATAAAAACTTGTAGTATAATTAGTTCCAATTTACTCTCCAACATGCAACATTTGAATGATGAATGGGTGAGAAGAAATCAGAAAAAATTAAAAAATTCATAGACTTAAATGAGAATAATGATACAACATATGAGAAACTCTGGGACACTATGAAGGCAGTCCTGAGAGACAAGTTTATAGCTTTAAGTGCCTACATAAGAAAATCAGAAAGTTCCCAAATAACCTAATGAAAAAGAAGAAAAAGTCAATTTCAAATCCAGTAGAATAAAAGAAATAATGAACATCAGAGACAAAACCAATGAAATTGACAATAAAAGAATAATACAAAGGATCAGATATAGCGGGTAATGAGTGTTTTATAAAATATGCTCACAAATAAAAGATAAAAGTAACGATGAGAGAAAAAAAGACCTGGATAATTGACAAATTAGTTTGAGTTTTGGTGGTACCTTTGTAACAATGTTTTTTTTCTTTAATACTATATCCAGATGACCAATTAACTTTACCTTCATAGGCTCAATTTTATTTATACATTTTTATTTTATAATATAACTTTATACTTATATTTGGTGATTATGAGGAAGATCCTAAATATAGTTGTGGAAGGGATTTTTATAAGGCCTGCTGTATATTGTGTATTCTTAATTTATTAAATGGATTCAGAATAATTAGCTCAGTTCTGTGTTTTTTAAAAATTAAATACTATCGTACTCTTCTCAACAGTTTTTAATAAAATTATGTTTCTTATAAGACTTAAATTTCTGGTTATATTAATAATATATGTTCATTGTGAAAGCTAGAAAAATGAGGTATATGTTAATTGCTGAAAAATAGAAAATATAAATTTTATGTAGATTTATTAATTTTTTTGGGAACTCTTTTGTTTTTGTTTTTTTAAAGAAAGAGGGGACAGTGAGAGAGAGAACGAGAGAAGCAATTTTTTATTTAATTTTTCATGTGATTTTCATTCCTCAGATACTTTGTTGTATATGTGGTGCTGGGGTTTGAACTCACGTACTTGCGCATGCCAGGCAAGCGCCATAACTGACAAGCCACTGCTCCAGCCTGGGGAACTAACTTCTTAATGTTTGGCTTATACATTGCTATGTTTATTATACATATTATTTTGTACTTAACATTACATTATGGACATGCTTCCACGTTAATAAACATAAATCTGTCTTCATTTTAATGACTGGTGCTATGATTTAAATATAATTCTTCCCTTTCTAAACTTGGGAGTTGGGACCTTTAAGAAGTTATTGTTCACTCAAGAGTAATTATTGCCTTTATTGTGGGACTGGATCAGTTGTTTTGAGAGTGTTTGTTATTAGAGTGAGACCATGCCTCCTGTTTGGTCTGTTCTGCACAAGTTCATTTCCTGTTCCATCTCTTTGTTAAGATGTAGTACAAAGCCCTCACCAGATTCAGCCACTTGATCTTAGACTTCCAGTCTCTAAAACTGTGAAGAGAGCAACTTCTTTGTTTTATAAACTACCCAGTCTCAGGTGTTTTGTTTTAAAAACAGGAAATGTACCAAGTAAGCTGGATAATACTTAGTTGAAAGCTATCCAATAATTTAAATAACCTAATTATTATCTACTTTGGTCATTTATCTTTTTTTACTGGTGTAATCAGTGTTTTGATGACCATCCTTGAACATCTATCCTTGTTTTATTGTTTCTTTAGAATTAATTTTAGAAGTTAAATTTCTTGTTCATTGATTTGTTTGATATTTAAAAATGAAAAATATCCCTAATAGCAATGTAAAATAGCATAGTCATAGCTGTATCAAAATTAGTAGTTACATTATCACTTAAAATAGTTTACCAATCACATATGTGAAAATTGGTGTGTGTGTGTGTGTATATTTTCTTTTTTTTTTTTTTAAGAGTGAGGGACAGAGAGAGAAAGAGAGAAACAACTTTATTTAGTTTTTCACATGGCCTTTGTTGCTCCAAAACTTAGTTGGGTATGTGGTGCTGGGGTTTGAACCCGGGTCCTCGTGCAACGCAAGCGACGAAACCACTGAGCCACTGCTCCAGCCCAGTATATGTTGTTTTGAAATTTATTCTAATTTGAATGCTTTTGCCATCTGTGAAGAACAGTTTTTTATGTTTGTCATTTGATTTTTATTGGTGAGTTAACCTGTTTGTGTCCATTTGCCATCCCAGTTTGTAAGTATTCTTTATATAACAGAGGTACATTTACTTTATTTATATAGGCTAGAAATATGTTTCTGGGTGTTTTTATTCTTTGATTTTTAAAAAAATGTGTAATGAAAAAAGTCCAAATCACATTTGTATACTTAACAGGCTACGTTAATTTCTTACCAATAATATTACAAAATATCCAACTCTATATTCTTCAAATATTTTTGTAATTTCATTTTTATTAGTGTGTAATTTATTTTGGTATAACTTGTGTACATAGAAACCACATCTCACAACTCCAGGCAGTACCATTTACTGTCACTTGGAATGTTATGTGCACTGTGCTTCCTGGAGTTGTGAAATTTACCGGCCCTGGGAATAAGCATTTAACTTTATTTTCTCATAATTTAGTTACTTCTCTAAGACCATTTAATGAGTAGCCCATTGCTTCATCAGAGTATTGCAGGATCCCATTAGTTTATAATATATTCTTTTATTTGCTTGGGTCTTTTATGGACTTTCTATTATATTTCAGTTGTCTTTCTATTCACATTTTCCTTTTTTAAATCTTGGAGTTGAATTTTTATTATGTTTTAGTTATTTTTTACTTATTATTTGCAGCTAGATTTTTTAATAGTTTATAAATTGGAAAACAGAATTGGATGCATGAATTTTTTTCTTTTTTTTTTTTTAAAGACGGGGAGAGAGAAAGAATCAATTTTATTTTTTTCATCAGGTCTTTGTTTCTGTAACACTTAGTTGTGTATGTGGTGCTGGGGTTTGAACTCAGGTCCCTGCACATGCCAGGCAAACACTCCAATTGCTGAGCACTTGCTCCATGTATGCATTTTCCATTGATGCTTTTGAGACTTTGTCTTTGTGTGCTTGTGGGATGTCTCTAATTCTGCATTTGAAAGATACTGAGTCATTATTACAGTATTCAGATTTAAATTTTTTTCTATTACATATTGTAAGTCTAGGTGAAGACTATTTTATTGGAAATCTACCATGACTGGAGGATGAAAATGATTAGAACTGTACCTCAAAAAGAGAAAAATGGAAGTTGTGAGAGATTGCTACTTCTTAACTTGGTCTTTCTGCCTCATAGTGGTTTAGGTGTTAAGGGCCTGAACTATAATGATGGAAATAGGAAGTGAAAATGTTTTTTAGATGCCTTTACGTAGTGTTTAAAATCTAGAAGGATATTCGCTGGACTGTGGAAGTGAAGTGCATTTTTTTTGAATAACAGAACCAGACTGTAACCAGTCTTTATGCTTATTTTTCTGTTTCCATATTCAGAGTCTGTGTACTAGCCAACCAGACTTGTTCCCTATAGGGAGACTTTTCTTGCTTCTGTGTACTTGTTCATGCTGTATCTCTGCCTGACAATGCTTTTCTTTTCCTGATGCCCTTAGCCAGTCTCATCCCTCATTAAAAGTTTAATTCAGTTGCCCTTTCTTTCCACAGCTTTCCTAGGTACGTATGTTCCTTTTCTGTGGAGTCCATTGGTGGTTTTTTTTTTTTTTTGACTGTTATTATATTTTGCCTTGTGATGTTGATGTTGGCACATTTGTTTTATCTCCACTGTTTTTTTTTTTTTTTAAGTACCTACAACTCAAACATTTTATGAAATGTTCAGATTAGGCGTGAGGGCTAAGTGCTACCTTAATGAACCATTTAAAAGTTCTTTTATATATTTTTTTAGTGCTTACAAGATAACAGACTTGTATGTTCTAGTAACTAGGATTCATGATTTATGATACAATTTTATTAGTGCGTGCAAGATAACAGACTTGTATACTGATAGTAGCTAGGAGTTATGATTACTGCTTTTTGACAGTGCCAGACATTTTATGAATCCTATCTACCAGATCTTTTGACTTGTATTTTTAAGTTTTTAAGACATTCATATTGAGAAATTATGTTGTAAAACCAATAAGTATTTTTAATATAAATAGTATTGATAGAAGACTACTCCATTTAAAAGCAATAGCTTCTTATATCTTATTTATTGTATTTAACAACTATGATAAATATTTGTATGATGTCATCATGTAGTTCAGAACATGGTTCTTCCCCCCATTTTATATTATATCTATTCAAATTGTATCTTTGAATCATCAGTAGAATGATGTTTCAAAGAGAATCAGAAATGTCAGACTAAATAGATTTTTCTTTAAGTTAATGAAAATTAAGTTCTTTAACTTGTCATTTCAGAATTTGGTAACAGCCCACTCTGTGTGAGTAGGTGGCATTCTAGGGATGTTAATCTTTTCCTAAACTTAGGTGTCTATTCAAAATTATGGTCTGTACATAACCATTTCTTTGCTAATGAATTTCTTCAAAGTTTTGTTGAAAGAGAATATTTCTGGACAGCTTTTCTGAAGGTTAAGCAATCCATGCATTTATTTCTTGTGAGTCTCTGAAGCTGGGAGATATAAAGGAGACAGGAGTAAGTACATTAGAATCACTGGCAGATCTTTTTTGTTTTTTAAGAAACAAGCCAAACACAAGACTTAAGGGTCAAATGGTTCCTCTCATATGTGGAGGCTAGAGTAAAACCTAAAATAGGATGAAAGTTAGGTTTATTTATTAGGCTTACCTATGGCATTTTGCTTCCAATTGCAGAGGACTTAAGAGTCCAGGAAATCCTGTACCCATCATTGTTTATCAGGAGCATGTCATTTGGCAAATGTTTTTCTATCGGGTGGCCATATACAATGGCCTGTATATTTTTAAGATAAATCCACAGGCAGCACATTTTCAGTAATTGCTGTTGTAGTTTGGTTCCATGATTCAGCTGATGAAAATACTAAAAGGCAAAAAGAATTATAACAGAAGATAATATCAGGGTTGTTTAAAAAATTCCATGAAATGGTTAATGAGAAATGCTCTTAGTGTTTCTGTAATATTGTTTGAGGTATTATCAAGTATCAGTGTTACTTAAACTACTATAAAACAATAGGAAATTCAAGAATGTCATAAACTTATCAAAAAATAGCTGAATACTTTGTAAATTATATTGATGATACAAAGGAAATAACATTAATAAAGGAAAATGTTTGATTCAAACCTCTACCTAACTTAAGTAACATCTGTTTAAAATATACACAAAATATAGTTTATTTTAGATATAATTATTATCCTTTGTGTCCAGTATTATATTTTAATATAACTTCATATTGAAATGAGCAAATATATACATGTACTTAACTTGTGATCAGAGTAAGATAATTTAATGACAAACAGTAGCCATGCAATTTTATAATTAACTGAGTATTTTGGTTGAGTGAAATAAAAGTCTATAGTGGGTTATGGTAGTTCCATCCCCAGTACTGCAAAAACAAGCAAAAAAAAAAATTTTTTTTTTTTTTTTTTAAAGAGGACAGTGTGTGTGAGAGAGAGAGAATGAATTTTTATTGAATTTTTCACATGGCTTTCGTTGCTCTGACACTTGGTTGTGTATGTGGGTGTTGGGGTTTGAACCCATGTACTTGTGCACGTTGGGCAAGTGCCGTAACTGCCAAGTCAGCGCTTCAGCCCCCAAAACAAACAAACTTATATAAAAAAAAAAAACCAATATTTTCATCCTTAGAAATCTTATGTTTTATTTGAATACAGTATGTATAATCCAATGAAAATTTAGTTTATTAAAATGAATTGTTACATTTTTTTTTCTTCAGGAAGGCCATATGGTCTGAATTGATTTCAGTGCTGTGTCTGTATTTTTTCATTTATTAGTTACCTGAATATCACCTTGATACATAGTCTGTCTATCCAAAGTAGTAGTTCTTTTGGAGATGGGGTCTTGCTATGTTGCCCAGGCTGACCTTGAATTCATGGATTCAAATGATCTTCCTGCCCCAGCTTCCCAAGTAACTGGGACTACAAAGTATGAGCCACCATGACTGGCTTTAAAGTAGTGGTTCTTAAATTATAGCGTGAAAATCACCTGAAAGTACTTATTTAAAACAGATTTTTCAGGATGCAACCCCAGAGATTCTAAATTGGTAAATCAGACATAGGGCCCTGGATTTGGTGTTTTAAGCAAGGTCTGTAGAGGATTCTGATGAATTGCATTTTGAAAAACACCATTCGAAATAAGATACAACAGTAGGTTGAGAAGCTCAAAAATTATTCACTTTCGATTTCAGTAATATTTACTGGCCAGTTAATATCAGGTACTTTTTTGGGAAAGCACTTCATAAAAGCTTACATTAGTATTGCTGACTTATTGTAGTGTGTGGATTAATAAGATAGCGTTACAGTTTTCGGTAGTCTATAGTTTGCTAGTGTTTTCAATAGCAAAAGAAAAGACAGTAAATTTTATTTAAAAGTTGGGAAGAAAGCAAAGTATGGAGTATGTAAATTTGATTTTTTACATTTTTATTGGACCTAAGGTATTAACAATATCATAGTGTAATACAGATCTTCAGTTCTTCTCTATCCAGGCTATATACGGCACCACATAGCCAATCAAAATACCCAATACACAGTAAAAAGACATGGATCATGCATATTACTGATATATATTTATTTATGTCTCATCTCACTGCATTCTGTGTTTAATATGGCCAAAGTCCTCATTTGTTACCATAAACATTGAAACATTTTTATATTAAATTTAAAAATTTAATTTTTCATCTATTGTATTATACATCCACAGCTGTCTGCAGGGAAAATAATTTCATATCCTTATCCTGTTTGCTGCCTTTTCTTTTCATTCTGAAAAACTGTTGGATGTGTTTTGGTAGTCTGCCTTGCTTAATAGCTCACAGAAAAATATGACATATCACTTTCATGGAAACAGGGTAAGAAAATGACCTCAAATCCAGACAAACTCATCTCTCCTCCCTTATCATACTTGATGTTTCAGGGTTTCATAGTGGTAGACAGCTGATATTGGTGGCAGTGACAGGAATGACAGTGCTTTTTACTACATGCTAGTAGAAGTACAAAGCTGTCATGCTTGAAAGCCATGGATACAGCTTATTGGGGTCTGCAAAAAATGTGTGGCTAGAATGATAGAGATATTGTTATTGTCACATGTTATTTTATCATGAGCAAGGGGAGGAATATTATGTGGTTTGTTCAACTCTGATTTTCCTTAAATGATGATAGCTTTTATATTAGTGATAAACGCACTTTCCATTTCTACATCTTGGTACTACTGTTCCTAACCTGCATGAATTATTTGGTAATGTTCTTATATTTATTCTACTTATGATGTAGTATATGTTATTGTATTTCTAATATGTACAGACTGTCAACCGGAGTATCTTTTCATTATTTTGAATGCTCTTTAGGAAGAAAAAGTCAGAATGCTCAGAAGAAAACTAATTGGAAGAGTAACTCACAATTCCGTGTTCTATTTGTATTTCTGTAGTTGCTGAACATCTCCAGGTATTTTAAGTCTTTTTCAGTCTTACCTGGGTTTTATTGTCTCCTGAGTTTTCTCTTTTATGATTCTGCTTGGGATCCTTTTTTAACTTTAATATTAATTATAGGTCAATTCATGTTTAAGTTCCTTAGAGTTCGTAAAGTTCCTGAAGGCAGTTGCATTTAGGAGTATAAACAAGTGCCCATCTCTAAAATGTAAGGAAAATAGTCTCCAAATATACCTTCTCATTTTATTTGGAGGAAGGAATAAAAGAAATGTGTTATTTTATGCTTGTTTTGTTGTTTTTTTCTCTCCATCCCAAAAAAATGACCTGCTTTCGTTGCCAAGTTAAGAAATGTAAACCTTTCTTATATTTTCTAAGGAAATCTTGAAATAGAGTATGAAGCCACTTGATAGAATATAAACAAGCTTAATTATATTTCATTTAGATATGTTGATATATTTATTTCTTTAAATTTAAAAATTATCTTTTTGTGCCCCTTAACAAAGAATGAGGAAGACATGTATATGATAAAGTGGATGGATGCTCATAATGAATTATTAGGGGGAAATAGGATGATATTTGTTTTTTTATTTGCATATATGTTAGTAGTTTTTTACTGTTTATAATTTCTTTAAACTTAAAATTACTGAAAATATGTGTTTAGTGGGAAAATAGAATATACCAGTTGTAAGATGCAAGTAGATAAAACATCCACTTAAGAATTTCATTTTTAATAGTTTCTAGTAACTAAGAACATTCTTGAATTATGTTATTTCTTTTCCTTTATTAAATTTTCTTTTCTCATTTTTTTTTGTTTTTGCCCTGTTAGTCATGTATGTTATGCAAAGCATAATTAAATAGTTCTTCCATCATTGAGGATAATCTAGTTTCTTATAGTCGTCTTCGTGGCCACCATTTTTAATTCCTTACACCACATGTCTTTCTCATCAGTTGGCATACCTTGTTAATTCTGTCTTTTAGTTGCCTCTCATAACTATAAAGTGTGGGGCAGAGCAACTGCCATAGGTTTATTTTATTTTTTCCCTTTTATTGGTGGATAGGGGGACTGGGGATTTAATCCAGTGAGGGTTAAACCGAGCCCACATTCCCAGCCCTTTTTATTTTTTTATTTTGAGGCAGGGTCAGAGTTGCTTAGGGCCTTGTTAAATTGCTAAAGTCTGGCCTCAAACTTGGGATCTTCCTGTCCCAGCCTCCTTAGTTGTTGGGATTACAGGTGTGTGCCCAGCTACTGCCATCATTTTTTTACCTATATATCCAGGTGATGGCAGTAACTTCCTGTCCTCTGTCTTGCACAGTCAACTCTCCCTGCATATTGCTGTTTGAGTTGTTTGGAAGCTCATTTCTCATCTTGCTATATTCTCCTGCTCAGATGTGTCGTCCTCCATTTAGGGCCTTCTACCTTATGGCCCCAATTTAACTTTTTAGATAATTTTTCAGTACTATATTTCTTTCTAAAGAATAGTTCACTATTTCCAGAATATGTTTTAGTAGTTTTCTTCCACAATGCTTTTGCTCATGCTTTTCTTAAATTCAACATAATCTTTTTCTTCTTGTGTTTCTTAAGAAGTTGATTATTCTTTCTATAGCATTTACCACATTTTCTTCTTCTTTTAGGTATTTTTATACTTTTAAATATGAATTTGAGTATCCCCAACTTAAAAATCCAAAATGCTACAAAATCCAAAACTTTTTGAGCACAAACATGACACTTCAAGGGAAAAGTTCTGTACTTGACCTTATGTGATGGATTTCAGTTGAAATACAAGTGCACTGAAAGTATGCATAAAATTACCTGAAGGCCATGTGTGTAAGATGTACGTGAAACAAATAAATTTTGTGTTTAGGTGTGGCTCCCCTCTGCAAGGTATGTTATTGTGCATATACGAGTATTCCAAAATTTGAAAAAAATAAGCTGAGATCTGCATTTTAGATAGGGATATCTGACACGTACTTCGATAATAGATTTCAAGCCCTTGAGGATAGTGACTCTATTTCTGTAATTCAAAATTCTGCCATTCTGCCTTCTGTTATATAAGAATGGATTGTAGTGTCTGGAGTGGTAGCTCAGCAATAGACCACCTGCCTGGCATGAATGAGGACCTGGGTTCTAATCCTTGCACCACATACACAACTAAGCGTTGGAAAAAAAAAAAACAGATTAAAAAAAAAAAAGAAATGATTCTCTGTTTCTCTCTCTCATGCTCTCTCTCTGTCTTTAGACAGAGAATCCAGAGATTTTAATTTTTAATACCTAGAGAACCAAGATTTTGCTACAATATTTAGGGAATGAAAAAAGTTAACCACATACCTAAAAAATTGACTTTCCATGGTTGTGAAGTACAGAATTATTGTAAATGACATTTTTTTTTTTTAAAGAGAGAGGGACAGTGACAGAGACAGAGAAAGAGAGAAACAACTTTATTGAGTTTTTCACATGACCTTAATTGCTCCAACACTTAGTTGTGTACGTGGTGCTGGGGTTTGAACCCGGGTCCTCGTGCATGCCAGGCAAGCGCCGAAACCACTGAGCCACCGCTCCAGCCCTGTAAATGACATTTTTAAAATGCATAATTGTAAATAATTCAATAATAATAGGTTGAACATCATTTTTGGTTAGTAGTTGCTGGAATAATAACCTCATTAAATAAGCAAACAAAACAAAACAAAAAACCAGTGAAGTTTTCCATACCTTATGGAGCTCGTGTATGGTTAGTTTTTAAAGTGATAATTCTAATTTCTATCCTTTTGAAGAATCTACCCAATTGACTATACAGAAATTGATATCTGTGTCTCTGATTTATAGCACGATATAAAATACAGTTTTAAGAAGCATATCAAGCTTACTGTTGTCTGTATTGCATTTGCTTTTAGAACTTGCATACTGACATGAGAAATTAGCAGCAGTGCTTTTTTGGGGTAAAATAATTAGCATTAAAGTGAAAATGTTCATATTGGGGCAATGACCATCCTGAGGAAAATGAAGTTTCATCTTTTTATAGAATAGAGTTTACAAACAATAAAAGTTGTCTAAGCTTATTTTCTCATTAACCAGAGGTCTGTAGTTGGAAACATTTGTGACTTGCTTTTAAAAGCTAAATTTTTAACACATAAACATTATCTACTTTCACATATTATGTACTGTTTATCACATTAAAAAGCTATTAGCACTTGCCTGGTAGGTATGACTTTTCTTTGTTATAAAGCAGTGTGTGTGCTTTGTGTACCTGAAAGATCATTACAGGTGGATAAAATGCTTGTGAATTGTTACTCCAATGTCAAGTGCAGAAATAGTAGATTTTAGGGCAAAGTTATAGCATCATCATTTATTTTTTGTTATTATAGAAGATGAGAATGCATGAGAGCTGTTAGGCTAATATATTAGAAATCTGTTTTTATGCTGATGTTTTTGGCATGCCCAAAACCTAAAGATTAAACATATTTAAAACAGAAAGGGGTTTTTCTTAACATGAAGACTCTAAACATAGTCTTATTTTAATTAAAAATATAAAACTAAATATTAAAAATTTAATTTATGCTTGAGAGTCCAAGCATAAAATGTGCTTTCACCTTTTTAAATGAAGGTAACAGGAGATACCGTGACAAATATATTTATTGAATGAAAATTTCCTTAATACTTTTGTCCATCATGTTAATTTCTCTTCCGGGTTTCAAAAAATAAGTCTTACTTGCTTATGCTACATTTGTCAAATAGAAGCATTTCTTTAATTCCATAAAGCGTAGAAAATACAGCAGAAGAAAACTGGGCTTTTGCTAAGATTTGACATTATGTTAGCATGATTATCAGGAATAAATTGCTGTTTAATTTGCTGGTAACCTCAGTGAATTCAGGGTATTTCATGGTGCTCATTTCCCTAGGGATTAGAGTATTCAGTAAACTAGATTGGATGAATTCCAGTTATTTGTTTAAAAGTGCTATATTATTGAATTGACAGTTTTTAATTTAAAGATGAGCTGTTACTTGATTTAGGGAATACAATGTTAAAAAAATACAATAACCATTGTTCAGCTAACCAGTTACAAGTAGCAGGTACTTGCCTGTGTTACATAACTTATTGCTAAATTTCTCATAGTGGTATTAGTTCTCATTGCCAGATTATTACATTATACTCAATTTCAAAATGTTTGATATGAAATTTCCTTATTATGTAGCTAGAATTAATAAGTTCATAGCTTCCTTACATGAATTGAGGATTGGAGAGTAAAAATCCTTAAAGTTAAATTACATGGTGATGGAGTAGAAAAAGTGGAATTTATTAATCCTTAATAATTTTCTGGCGTAAACAGAACTGTATTTTGAAGAACTTGGGAGCTATGATTGCTTAGGAACATTGTGTTAATTGTATTGCTCTAAAGTTGCTGTGTACCTAAGATTAGAAACAGGTGGCTTTCTAGACTTTTCTACAATGATATGAAGACTTTTTTTCTCTTCCTAGTAAATAGGTTTGTATAGTTAACTTGTTATATAAATAGAATTGAATTAAAAAAGTTCAAAAAGCACTGTATTTTTAACTCACTGTTTTTTTTTTTTTAACCAGTGTTCTGTATTAACCTAGAACATTTGGCTTAAAGTGAGGAAGTTCTGTAGCTTTTTCTTCCTTTCCATTATTGTCAGTTCATTTGTACTTTATAGGCATAGTATTCTTTATCTAGGAAATGAATCTTTTTTTTTTTCATAGTAAACTTGAATTTTAAAGTTTTCCTATCTTGTTTTGCGTATACAGGGATGTTGTTTGTTTTTTGGTTCATGAATTTAAAAATACTAATAAATCCTATGATTTTCTACATCCAAACAAATATTGAAGTTTCAAACATAGTTCATTATTTTGGATGCATCAAATATTATAGGAAGTACACCTTATCAGTAAACATAACCTAATGGTACAGAAAATCTTGAATTGTTTTGAGCCTATACTTTTTTGTTTTTATGTTAAATGCTATTCCAGTTGTCATCATATAAATTATCTGTATAGTTTGTGGCTTAAAAATAATACACTTCACATATTTTTTAAAAAAGCAGATACCTGTGTCAGTTACTTTTTAAAGTTATACACTGTTTTAAGGCTATGTATTTATTCTTTAGAAAATATGACTTACATGAATATCTTCTGATGGACATAATATTGACAAAATATACACATGATATTACTTTAACAAACTGCCATGCAACAAATACATTAAGTAATGAAGGAATTGAATATATATGATCTAATCTAATTGACATTCACATTGAAAATTTACAACATAACTAATATTTAAAATGGTTTTTCTTATATTTGGCAGTAAGATCATTTTTTTACAATTAAATCTAAAACTCTTCTGAATGTGGATTTGGTGAAAATCAGACTTTTCCCTAGTCAGTGACAACCTGAGGTACTAAACATTTCTCTCTTATTTCACTATCTTCATATGTAATCTTTTTGTTTCTCTTAGGATCTATCCAAGAGTTGTGTATTACAGCATTATTAGGCATGGGATCAGCTTCCACAATGGAAACCACTCTTTTTTTCATTTTGCTTTTCAAGACTTTTTGAAATTTTTGTCTAGTGAATGCATATAATAGAGGGTGAAATATAGTAGTTCCATAAGCCATTACTAGAAAACACAATCTTAATTTTACTAAAAGGTCACTTGGGCCTAAACATAAAATTGTGGTATTTAGAACAGAAATTGGTGTCCAACAGAGAAGAAATGTAGAAATAATCAGTAAAGACATTTTGAAGACTCGTTTCTGCCTTTCTCGCCGTTCACGGTGTCGTTTCACAGCTCGCCGGAGGGCAATTATTACAGAAACTGAAGTTCTTACGCCAAAGACTACATTTCTCCCACCACTGCTTTGTGACATGTCTGTAGTCTCATGTGTGGTTAGAGAAATTGTCTTTTTCTTTCTTGCTTTCTTCTTCTGCCCTGTTGAAAATCTTGTGCCTATTCGGATATTGAGAGCCTGAAGTATCTTGGTGTATGTGATTAACATTACTATAACTGTGAAAAAGAATATTGGGATCTGTACTAGAAGGTGATAATACATTCCCAGTTCAGTGTAGTATTCATTTGTACTGACACACAAAAGTGTCTTGTTTTCCCATGTATTTCCACTTTGAAGACTGAAAAAATTTACTTCAATAAAGGGAATTAAGAATGAGAAAAAAGAAAAGATCCAGATGGAGATCATTAATATTACAGCTCTGCCCATTGTCAGAATTCTGTTTGCAGGCTTTACAGAGATGTCGTATCTGTCCAAAGTGATAGCAAAAACGTTGATTGCTGTTGAGACACTTGCAAAAGAAACACAAGCCTCATGGAAACAGCAGATGAGAGCAGTGTTACTCTCGAGTGAAAGCAGAAGGATAACTATAGTTAGAGGAATACAGCCCACACAAATTATTACATCAAGTACATGAAGATTCATTGTAATAATGTTACTGACAGAGTTGATTAAGTTGGATTTCATGCAGTAAAGTACCAGTACGGTGAGGTTGCTGCCAAGTCCCAACACAATTTCTACCATAAGAAATCCGGTGAGAGACACTTGAAAGCTTAATGGATATGATAGTGGTTGATACATATTGGTGTTGATGTCATCAGTGTCATCTCGCACTGTAATGTTGGATTCAGACTGCATGTTGATTTCCAGAATGGGAGAAAAACACATTCTTTTGGAGCAGTTGGCCTTTTCCCTAGAAAGTGAAATAAAATAAACTATTTGATACTTGGCAACTTAAATGACATATAAAATATGTATTCTTTGTAAACAAAAAACCTTTATTGTCTTTGATTTTTAAGTTTGTAAGCTCTTAATGAAAAATGTAAAATTAAGAAAACATCAAAACTGCATTGTTTTGTTATTAAAGGAAATTGTATTCTCCTTCAGAGGAATAACTTATGGGGATTGTTTCCCTGTAGTGCAGAATTACTTGCTATACTTAAATGGTTTTCCCCATTTGGAAATTAGATATTTATTTTTGAGAGAAGGTAAATGTTTTTGCATAGTAAGCTATCCAACATGCAGAACTAATCTCAGTCTGATGTTTTGAAATTTCATTTAAAAATGTTGTAAGTAGATAGAAAATAAATCCTGTTTTAATATGCTGTAGCCTGATGAGAGTAGATGTAATTATTCCTGTGAGATTTCAAATGAACAGTGAAAGTGTTCTTTGAAAAGAATAAATGGTACAGAACACTAGTTTGTTTGAAACTATCATAGCTGATGAATCTTATAGATGTAAACAGTGTGTAAACAGTTGGGGATATTTGGAGTTATTTACCACAGAAATAGGCAAATGTTAAGTATTTTGCATCAAATAATTTTTGCAGTAGGCACTTAAAAATTGGAAAAAAGGCAACATTAGCAAAAGCAGAAATCCACAAAGCTTGATAAAAGAGTACTAATCATTCCTATGAATGATTTATTTTGTACCACACCCTCTTATATCTTATAGAAAGAGAAAATTGAAATTTAATACATATTAAGATACAGCCATTTCTGAAGTGGTTTAAAAGAATAGCAGTTGACTTTATTTGTTTAAACAGTTTTTAAAGTTAAAAAATGAAATTCTAAAGAAAAGTAGTAGGTGAAACCCACTTTTTGAGGAAGCTTTTAGAGTTACACATGACCTCTGAAACCTTTTGTATATATTACCCAGTGTTTAAACTTGAAGAAAATTTTGAAAATAAACAAACTCTTTTGCTATTTCATGCAAATTTATATTTTAATATATTGGGATTTAGAGTAATTTATAAAAATATCTAATTTACCAGGTTGAAATGTCTAATCAGCATATTCGGTGTAAAATATGAAATCATAAACTACTATGTTTAACATTTCAGGCACATCATTTTGACTACAAAATTATATTTAAACATAAATTGTACAAGTTATTTTCAGAATTCATGTTACCCTTTTACTTGGTTTACTTTGACAAGTTTTAGAACATAATTTTATTTCTACATGTTATTTTATGGATGTTTCTGAAACAAATGATAACATTAAATTCTTTTGAGTGATATAAATATTAATAGAAGCATAATCAAGTAAATGTAGGTCTTAGCTAACACAAATCTTATAAAAATGGAAAATTTTAAGTGTGCCAATTTTTTTTAAACTGACAGTTTAAGCATTAGATCTTTGTCACATCTATTAGATACATAATTAAAGTAGAAATGTTAATGATAGTTAAGAATTCATCTCATTTTTTAAAAAAGGTAAGCAGTGTGGTGGGGTGCATGCATTTTCTGACCTACCTGTTTGCTGTTGCCTTATGGGCCTTTTGGTTCACTATGGCAAATTTTCACAAATTGATACATGATGTCATTGACAGATTTTGACATGAATTTTTACCTGACAACAGTGAAGTAGCTTTGTTTTATTTCATATCTTGTAGGAACTCTTTCATTTTCATTCCAATACTTCAATTGCATGAATTATGAGATTTAGTTAGCTGATAGATTTCTAAAGAACAGTACATAATATTTGTGTCTGTTTTGCCTTAAAAAGTCACGACCAAGAGAAACTTCCTTAAATGATAGAAATTATGTTTCCCTTTGAGGGAATATATGACAGTGTCCCTTTATTTTCCAGAGTATGTGAAAATAAAAATGGAAACAGAAGTTTTCTAGCTTCTAAAATGTATTTAGACATCCTTTTGTTACATTTGTAAATCTTTTTCTATAGCAGTCCTCATTATTTTGAAATGACTTCTTGATCACATAACTTGCTTTATATTAAAATCCAGTCCATGTTGTTTTGATGAAAGCCATGTGCTGTTTAATTTGGTTTGTTTTCATTAGAAGAGGATACATATTGGTCATAAAGCTCAGATGGAAAAATCCATTAGTTGTATCAATTGATATGAGTATCTGAATATTTGGTGCAGAAAACACTTGCTAAAGCTTCATTTTGCTTGTTGGTAAAATAAGTCAGTCTCCTTTTTGAAATTCACGTTTTATTGTTTCTTCAAGAATCAGTAGTTTCCACAATTCTCGTGTGTTAAACTCCTCCTTTAAAAATGCTCACCATTTTGTTTTCAGGCTTTTATAGTTATATTGAGTTTTCGTGGTTATTATTTGTAGCATCTTCTTAGGTTACTGTTGATTTGGTGTATTCCAGCACTAATGTAGACCTATTCTCTGGTTTTAACTCCTTAGTTTCTTAGGAGAAATATCTTGCAGTTTGTGGTTGGGAAAGCTAGGGAGATTCTCAGTCAGTCACATTCTTCACATTATCAGTTGTAAATGCTGAATTAACTTCTATGGGCCCTTGTGAAAATGAAAACAAATGGTTAAGCAATAGGGTTCCTAATAATTTCTAATGAATTGAAAGTTATGTCAGTTTTTTAAAATTTTAAAGCCATAAAGTATTCTTAAAATAAGAAAACTGTATTGCTAAGACCATAGCTATATGCACAAAATTAAGTTTCTCGAAATAAAATGCTCCCTTGTCCTGGCAAAGATTGTATACATTACTTAACAATGCAGTTAGCATTGTAAATATAACCATGAAAGACTGCGTTTAAAAAGTATTTCTGCTCTCTTTAGAAGCTAATCAGTATTTTCAGAGATTATGAGCAGTGAGTATACATTAAACATACTGTCATTCCCTCTTGCCCTTATAATAAATTTAACATTTACTGCTGTGAAAATATAGCTTGCTTAATTATTAGCACATGGTTTGAATTTTAACTTATTAAAACATGATAAGATACTATAAATTTCCATTGATAAATTACTCATGTAGTTGAAAAGTAAAAGGCAATGCCAAATATAACTGCAAATTAAATAATTTTCAAGTCTGTGCCCAATAATAATGTTAACATAAAATTCAGTAATAACAGCTAAATAGGAAGCATGGTTCTTATAAGCATAAGCAATTTTTGAACACCTGAGAAAAACTGTACTGATCATATTGAGTAATATGTCTAAAGTGACTTAAAAGCTGATATCTTTGCAGGTAATTAATAGAATATTCTTTGATTTAGCAATACATCCTTAAAATTACATTTAAACTATGTCGTGTCTTAAATGAAATAGATCTAGAAATTACAGGTCTAGCAATAAGTAGAAATAAACTCTTAAAATTTAGGCTGAAAAATTTTAAAGTAATTTTACCCCACTATGCCGATTCAAAAGCAGCTGTATACTATAATAAGGAACATATCTTACCTCTGCTAAGGATTTGATAAATTCTTGATGTAGTTGAAGCATTTCCAGTTTTGATTGATTCATTTTGTTCACTTGTTAGTAGAGGACCAGGGGAAGAGGGTCATAAATATCTCTTCAAAATAATCTTAATGAAAATACGTGTCTGTGCTGTGCCATTGTTTGAGCAGTAGTGCTAATGTATGGAACGTGTAGTGCTGTTTAGAGGCTGCTGCAGTCTCACTCTTCCTACTGTGGAATCAATAAGCATCTGAAAATACATAATGAAAGTCATTTAACATACTGAAGGCTTCTTGTCTCCAGAGACAACGTTTAGATCCAGTCTTTATAAAAAGGAAACATCGGCACTGCTTTTCAGAGGAAAGCCTGTTCCAAGCAGCTTTTGCAGAATGACAGCCTACCTTGTCGCTTCTCTCCACTGCAGAGAGATGCAGTGCATTCACTAATTTTGATTGGTCAGTTGTATCGAGCTTTAACTGTGCTTCATATGTATAGCAGGGATTTTTCCCCTCACTGTTTTATGTAAGGATACTTTTTTAAAAGACTAAATTTATAAGTGATTACATGTTGTTTTAAAATAGAACATGAGTAAATTAGTCTTTAAAAAATGTGTATTCTATTCTGGTTTTTGGTCACTTATGCCAAACACTTAAAAATGCAGGAAGGTGGGGGACGGGTAGTAGGAAAGATTTGCATAGCAAAAAGTATTATATTCTTTTTAAAGCCTTGATAATTGTACTTGTGAATATTTTAGTAGTTATATATGTTTTTACTTGAGCTTCTTTGTTCTACAAATAGAAACCTACTGCATCTTTACACTGAACCACATTGAATTTCAACTAGTTTATATTCAAGTCATGTCTGTATATTCCAAATTGCTGTGAACACCTCAAGGTGTTAAACATTGTCACGATTTCAGTATTCATTCAGCTGTTCATTTCATTCATTCATTCAAAATATTGATCAGATTGAAATAGGATGATTTTCCCCTAAAATAGTTTTTAAACATTCTATTATTAATAGCATAGTTGTAGTGTTTAAAAACTTTAATCATTTACTTTGAGAGATTTGTACTCAGTTTTCACCTTTCATAACTCTTACTCAGTAGGAATATACTGATAATTTGCCATTAATATTTTATTTCAATTGGCTATTGTCTATTTTTTGACACATTTCTTAGTGCATTGCTGTTTTGTAAATATTATATGTAGCTGTATGCTAATGTTGCTAAATATATATGGCAAAGGAAAAAGAAAATTACATGCCTTATAAGTTATAAAGCTAAATTAGTTTTAGATATGCTGTCAAAATAATAAAACTGGTATAAATAATGAACCAAAGTATTAATTTAAAATCAAATTTAATTTTGGCTACTTGTAAATATATTTTTAGTTTCAATTAAGAGAAGGTTAAAATATTTTTTTAGAGTTAGCCATACATAGTGGCTGGATTCTATATTTATTGACAAAATAGAAGACATTGTCAATTATTCAGTTATTCAAATATTAATCATAACCTATTTCCATTATTTTAGGAATATTAATGATCTTCACTTTTCAAAATATTTTATCCTGTTTTTATTTGTCATTAGAATCTTCTTTTACAATTTTGAAAAGCAGTGTGCATTTTTATAATTGCTCGCTGGCTGAGTTCTTTAAAGGGGAACGACTGATAAGCACATGAATTTAGAAATTGAGAACAATGTGTAAATTGTTGTTGCAAGTTTCACAGATTTTCTTCACAGCTCTAGATGGCAAGGTTTTGGAAATGCTAAAAATGAAAATGTTCTGTTATTATTTGCATATTTTAAAAACTGGGGGAAAGGATCTTATTATGATGCCAGTCACATTAAAAGAGAGCTGATGCACACAGAATGTCATTTTAAACTTAAAACTGAAATCAGAGAAAACATGTTAGTATCACTTGAAATTTGTATTAGGAGCAACGAAATTTATTAATATAATGCAAATATAAATAGTGCTTTTATGCCAGAGTGCAAGTATAGTTTATATATTTAGGTTTATTATCAAAGTATCTCCATTAAATAGAAAAAACCAAGGTGTAGAGAAATCCAATGACTTTAAAGATTCTAGGTAAGTTACCGTCAGAGTCAGTGTTAGAACTCTGCAGTCCCCTACCTATTAGGTAGCTAGCTTTCTCTGGACAATTATGAAAGTATTTGGACTTAGAATTGGATATCTAGGTTCAGTCACTGATTATTGGTTATATAACATTTGATCAGTCAAGCTTTCTTTGGATTACAGTGTAGCTTTGATTCTTTTTGTTGGAAGTATATTTCTGTGCTTTGCTTATCTCTTTGTGAGACAGTGTTTCCAAGTTACATTCAAATTATTTTGAAGAAACAAAATCTGAGGTTTCTGTGTAGTAATGGTAGCAAAAAAGCTCGTTACTGTTTATTCCCTGTACAAGTGATTTATGGTTAAAGATGATAGATTTCACAAACAGTAATTTTTAAAAAATTGAGCTTAATGCTTAGTCTAATTTTCTTTTTAAAAATCACAAATTTATTTAGTGCTTACAAGTTTCAGATCTTCAGTGTATTCCTAACATCCCCTGTTTTTAACAAATATGTTAATATCTAAGCTTTTAGATTCAGAATCAGATTATGTTCCTTTCATGAAGAAACTATATCAAATTGCATGTCAGAATTTATAGATTCTTGTTTCCATAGTAACCGATTTTTCACACTTGTGCATTTGATATATTTTGTGTTCATATAGATAACCAATTTTGAAAAATGCTATAACTGGTAATTTAAATCAAACTTTATGTTATAATGTTATAGTTTAATTTTTTACTTAGTGCTAGGAAAGCATTTTGGCTTTTCCAATGATAATTAAGCAATAGATGTGCACCTAAATTCAAAATATAGCTCAATTAAAATAATTATTCAAAAGTTATGTTTTTAGTAATAAATATTTTGATTGCTCATCTCTTTTATTTTGAAAAAGTCCTTATATGGTGTCTTTGACTTTTGATTTTATATGTTTGTCTCCTTAAATTTGGACAATTGCCATTGTAAGTATAATTTATTGCTGTGTTTACTTTGCGCTACTCATATTGAATCATTCTTGTCCAGCTTGTGGCTTGTTCTGATCCTCAAGTGTTTAAGTAAAAAATTCAACTTTGTGAAATATTGAAATTAACCATAACTAAAAGTGCTTTGGAACCATTTGCAAAATATACATGCAAAAGCAGTGTCTAGTGGTAGAAAATCGCTTTTTAAACTACATTGTTTCAGAAAAGGTGCTTTTTCAATGACTACTTGATATAGTTAACTCTGAACTCTCGGATACTGGAACTTAGGGAAAGGATTATTTCGGTATAAAGCCAATTCAAAAATTTTATTTGGTTTCTCATCTTTAAATTTCTTTCATAGTAAATGTTTTATCAGAAAAATAGAAATGAACCATTTCCTGGAACTCTCAAGTGGGAGCAGCCGAGGTAGTGGAGAGTTAACAACAATGATGATTCATTATCTATAAGAGAATAATCAAAAACTAATTATATTGGATAAAGTGAATGTATTAGAATTGAATACTTTTAATAGAAAATGCTATTCTTCCCTATCCTTCCTTATTTCACCTAAGTGGACCAATTAAAATTTTTCATTTTTGCAGAATTGTGTCTTTTACCAGCATATCATACATTACAGAAATAAGTACATGGCATTTTTTCTGTTTTCTCATCTCAGATGTAGACTTTGGATCCTGTAACTATTACTATAGTCTAACCTCACTCTGTTATATTACTGTTGGCTTTTCTACTTACTCCACACCCAATTTTCTGGCTTACTATTTTGACTGCTTTTTATCTGTCTTTGCATCCTCTAAATGGTAAGGATATTGTTGATATTTGTCCTCTTAAATTTTTAATCAAAGAATTACACAAACGCATGTGTTTATGTTCCCCTCCCAATATTTTTTCTGTTGTTTCCTTTTCTTTGGATAATTTTCCCACTCTAAGTTAATTTCGGTGTTTTGAGGCCAAGTCAGTAATCAACTGGATTATATATTTAATAAAGCTATGTCAAGTCCCCTCTTCTGTGATGAGTCTTATGTTCTGGTGGGTGACATGATTGAATGGCTGCCTATAATCTAGTGGACTGAATAACATCCATTGTACTACTTGGTCATTCATTTGGGAGAATGAATACATTTTAAGAGTTTACTAATAACTTCTAAAGACTGGGATCATGGTGACTTTCTGTTATATTCAGCAATATATCTTCAATTACTGCTACCTTCTAGTTTCCATTTAGTGCTTTGATACCTACAAAAACACCTATCACTTTGATTGGTATTTTAGAGACTATCTGTAGTTCAATTTTAGGGAAATTGAAGACACTATTGAGACTTCTAACTTAAGTGCATAGTGTCTCTGTTCTTGTTAGGTCATCTTTGATTTGTCAGTGTTAGTTGGTTCTTTGCTTATACATCTTACACATTGTTAGACCTGTTCCTACTTAATTTCTTTAGCGCTATTGAAATAACACCTAATTTTTTAAAATGCAATTGTTTAATGTTAATATATATAAGTCCAAGTGGTTTAGTATGTTGACCTTGTATCCTATAGCTTTACTAAATTCATTTATTAATCTTAGATGCTTTAAAAATGAATTACGTGGGGGCTGGAGTGGTGGCTCAGCAGTTATGGAACTTGCCTGGCATGCTTGAGTATGCAGGTTCAAATCCCAACACCACATATACAACAAAGTGTTGGAGGAATGAAAGCCACATGAAAAACTAAATAAAAACTGATCTCCCTTTGTCTCTCCCTCTCTCACTGTCTGTCTTTATTTAAAAAAAAAGAAAAAAGAAAAAAGAATTACATGGTCTTTACTATGTAGACAATTACAGTTGTGTACAAATAGTTTACTTTTTCTTGAAAAATGTGACATATTTATTTTCTTGGTTTATTGTGGTACCCAGCACCTCTGGTGTTAGATTGAAGAGGAGTATGTTGGGTGAAGTAGTCCACCATGAATCCTGAGGATCCCTAAAAGTTCTCACTGTGTATTCCAGGAATGTAGACCTTACTACCCTTTTACCTGTGTTTGTAGGTAGCATCTTCAAGGGATGAAGTAATGACTCCCTAGACAAAGAGCAGATGAGAACACTTCCTCTGTTTCTTATAAAAAATTATAAATTTCTCAAGCTCAGTTTTCTTCAGCTGTAACAGAAACCCACATAGTGTAGAATATCCACCAAGGCCTCTCTGTCAGGGTAACTTATAGAACAGTGTGAACTGTCACTGACAGTCCAGCACCTTATATCTTATATTGTTGTCCATGAAGCAGTAACAGGTTATCTTCATAGCTTATAAGTAGGATAAAATCCCAGACCCTTAGCAATTTTTCATAGTTTTGGTGACAAGCATACAATGTTGATAGAGATATGGGGCTTCCTGCAAGAGAAATGACCCCTGAGAAAATGACCCCTGAGGGCTCATTTAGGGGACAAGAAATAAGTAGCAAATGTTCTTGTTTAAGTTGATGGGACAGTAGTAAGAATTGAGAGAGAGAATTAAGTGAAGTTGCTTGATTGTGCTTTGGCTATTGCTCACTTCCTTTTTTTTAATGATAATTCGATGTTTAATTTTTTAATTTTTTAATTTTTTTTTATTCAACATGCTCTTACATTTTGGAAGGGATCATTGTTACATATTCATGCATACATGGATATTGACAAAGCAAGTTAAGTCTGATCCTAGTCCAGGATCTCTACCCTTCAACCATTCCTTGCTCCCATGTCTCCTCTGCTTTACCCCCATGTTATAGATAGAAATAAGCATACACATGTGTATTAATTTTTGAATTTTCTTAGCTTCTCTGCCCACCTGTGTATAGTTGGGCTTCTCATGGGAATCAAGGATTCCCAGTTGCATTGATAACCACTTAATCCCTCCCTCCCCTACCTGCCTCCCCCTCCCTTCTCCCCCTAGCTTCATAGTTATGGTTCCCCTTGCTTATGTGAAAATTCACCTATGTTGAGATTTATTGTATTGCTCACTTTCTAGGCTAGAGGAGAAAGGAATCTTATTACATCAATGAGGCAGCAAGCCTCAGGGCAGTAGACAGAAGGAAGTATGGTTGTAGCTATAGAATCAAGGGTTTCCAAGAGCAAACATAAAAGGTCGGCAATGAGGATGCAGAACTTTGGGTAGACTAAACACATTATATGTTCATTTGTTGAGTCTGAGTAGGCAATCATTTGAAATTGGATGTAAATACAAAGGTTTTTTGGTGTAGAACTACTGTACTCTGATTCTTTTCTTTCCCTCTTCGGTAACCTCAGGTGCTTAAGATAAAAACCAAGTAAGGTAGAAAACCTCAAGGAGGAAAAAATATAATTTTTGTAGCTCTGTTGCACAGAGATGCTCAAGTGACCATCCTACTAGCCCTGTGGGGAAAAGCACAACAGATAGGAAGGGAGACTGAAGGAATTAAGCACCCTAGGGTGGAGCTGCAGCAGCATGCACAGGGGCACACTAGAGACTCAGTCTCAGGCCCTTGCAGGACTTTGGGGTAGTGGAGGGAGGAAGTAGTGCCACCCTGGTATGAAGATCCAAAGCAAAAGAACATCTTTTCCACTGCTGCAGCAGCTCTCCCTTTCAGGCTGGCTTCCCCCTCTCCACCATTCCCCTTTTGTCTGGACAGGAAATAATGTTATCTCCTGACAGCTATGCCTGTAGTTGCTTTTGTGTGTCTATTAAATTCTTAAATTTGTGTGTCTATTAAATTCTTAAATTTGTGTTCCTGCAGGTGGGGGGTAAACAGGCAAATTCAAAAAGCTGAAGTGTGGGTGGAGCCTCTGGGCCTATTCAGTCAGTGTACTGTTCTGTCTTCCTTTGCTAAATGTATTATTGTATTGATACTTTTACATTTTTATAGTAGGAATGCTTATAGATTTAAAAGAGATGAAAGAGATTCTTCTATTCACTGGTTGTTCCACGTAGAGAGGTGAACCAAGAGAAACAACGTATCATGCTAGGAGAAAAGAAAAGAAATCACAGCTTTAGTTAAGAATTCGGTGGCTGCTAGAGAACTTAGACCGTTTCCCAGTACAGTAGTGCCACCTGCCTGACCCAGCTACCAAGTGCACCATTTTTCTTGAGGCAGGGTCTTCCTCTGTTGTCCAAGTAGTCCTCAAACTCCTGGCATGTCTGGCCAAAGGTTTTGTGTGTATGTGTGTGTTGCTGGAAAGTAAACCTAGGCCTCAGGAATGCTAGACGAGCACTTCACTACTAAACTACATCCTCACCAAGTGTTCTTTTTTTTGAAAAGTAGATAGCTATTTGCCAGTTGCTAAACTGTTGTTAAGATGAAATATCTGGTCCATAGATGCTTTTGGTTCTCTAGTGTAATGTCCCTTTCTGAGAGTAGGTTTATTTGGGCTTCATGGTTAACAAAGAAAATGTCTGGTAGATCTCCTTCATCACATGAAAATATTTTATGTGAGAATACACTGGTCTGGACCTAATGTCATTTTGTTTTTTCATGAAGGACTGGAAGCTACCCCCTTTGGAGAAAAACGTACCTTTCACTTCAACACCTGAAGCAAAGTCACTGGCTCCTTGGGGGGGCCCTCCATTCACTCTAAGTTCTTATAAATATCTGGGCCTGATTATTGATGGCTCAGCTAAGTTGAAAGCTGATGCTGTTTTGTTCTGTGTCATGACCAGCTACAGAAAGCAGAGTGAAAGGGGTCACTCCGTTCTCGCAGCTCTTTTTAGTGCTCCCTTTCATTAACCTTGTTTTTGTCTCTTGGTTTATTGCCAATAACTTAAGGTCTGTTGGAAGACTGGTAGACTAAAACTTCTGTCTTTAGAACTTCAAACTATGAAAACAAATCCCATCTGCCAGTCAGATAGTCTGGCTTACTCAAGCCTGCCCTCGACAGATTTACATTTCTACCAGGATTCATTATTGTACTGGATGTGGTAACATGTTCACATAATAGATGGGGCAACCACTGTGTGCTGGGATTTGGCAATGGGGACTTCTCAGTGTTCCTCTCAGCTTTCACTTGTAAAAATCCCCTTTCTACAGTCAGCACTAGAGGGTTCTCCCCTCCTGTTTTCTTTTTCTCAGTCACATGGATTTTTGGCAATGTCCAAAGTGAAACAATTTCTTACCCTTCGCACAGTGGTTTAAGGACCGTCTAATTTCCACTCCTACCCCACCCAGCCCCTGCCTTATTAAAGTTGGTAGAAAGCATCCAGGCTGAACTCCATGCTTTTCTCTCAGGGGCTGTTCTTCTCCTCCTTCAAGTCTGCACCATGAAGGATTTTTTTGGGGGGGGCTTTTCACTGTATACTCTTTATTTTTATTTATTTATTTTTTTGAGAAGGAGGGACAGAACAAAAAAAAAGAATCAATTTTATTTAGTTTTTCATGTGGCTTTTGTTTTTCTGACACTTCGTTGTGTATGTGGTGCTGGGGTTGGAACTCGTGTCCTCACCATGCCAGGCAAGTACCCTAACCATTCCAGCCCCTCACTGATATCTGTGAAGAAGCAGCTGTGAATGGACATGGATTCCCTTTGTGCATGTTTTCTCTGTTGATTCTATATTTTCTTATGAGAACACAGTCAGCCTTCAGTAATTCATTAACAATTTTAGTTAAATTCTTCTTTGTGTCCAGTAGACTTTCCTTAATATTAAAGTGCTCATGCCCTAATGTTCTTCAAGACAACTGTCTTTTATTCAAGTTTGGGTTGAATGGTTGGTTGCCCTATAACCTTAGCTGTCTGATGAGTTCAAGTGAAGTTTGTATTTGCAGATTCTTTTTCTTGTTCTTTTTGTTTTCAGGGTGTAAGCTATAGTCTTTCCAGCTTTCTATATCCTATGAGGAAACCAAAAAAATATCTACTGAGATTTAGTTTGACATTGCGTTGAATCTGTATGTCTGTTGGTGAACATTCACATCTTCATGTTGAGTCGTCTGATCTACATGGTATCTCTGCATTTACCGAGGTTGTCTCTAATTTTTGTCAGGAATGTTTTGCAATTTTCAGCATAGTGGTTTCATGCATATTGTGTCAAGTTTGACAATGCTGGACTAATATTTTTTAGTGCTTTTTAAAACAATATTTAAAACCATTTAAAAGCTATTTTAAAGTATTTAAAACTTTTGATTTGTTCTGTATAAAAATACTTTTGAATTTTTATGTTGAACTTAAACCTTGTGATCTTGCCAGACTACTTAATTTATTTCTCTTGATTTCTTATGCTGTTCTTCTTCATAATAATTAAATTAGAATAAATAGAGGTTTATATCATTCTTCTCAAACTTTATACTTTGTGATCTTAATTATAAGATAAGCCACAAAAACAAATACAGTGTTGAATAGAAATGGTGAGAACAAGTATCATTGCTTTTTTCCACATCTTTGGTGAGCATTCAGTCTTTTCTCCATTAGATTTGATATTATATGTAGATTTTTTTCATGGAAACCATATTTCACGTAGATAAAGTTTCCATAATTCATTGAGAATTTTTATCAGGATTATTTATTTCAAAATTTAAATTATTTTTTTTTTGCACTTACTGGAAGTTCATATGGCAATTTCTCACTTAATCCATTATCATAGCAAATCCTATTGATTTTTGGATCTTAAATTTACCTTGCATTTTGGAAATAAATCCCATTTGGTCATGACAAATTACCCTTTTAAATATTGCATGATTTCATTTGAAATCGTTCTGATGAAGTCTGTGTTCATGGTAGATATTGATATGTAATTTTCTTTTATTGTAACGTTTTCATTTGGTTTTAGAATAAGGATAATTCTGGACTTGGAAATTGAGTTGAAAAATGTTCCTCTTTCCCTAACTGAAAAAAATTTGTGGAGGAGTAGCATCAGTCCTTCTTTAAATGTTTGATAGAATTCACGAAAGAAGTGATTTGAGCCAGGAGGTTTTATGTTGATTTAGTTTTTAATTATAAATCTAAATTATCTAACAGATAATAGATTGAAATTTTCTATTTTTCCTATTCCTGTTTTGGTGATATTTTCTATCTATCATATTATCTAAGTTGCCAAATTTATTGGCATTGATTTGTTTTTTAATATTTCCTCGTGATATTTTAATACCTGTAGACTCTACCCCGATATCTTCCCTGTCATAAATAATATTTGCAATTTCTTTTTTTTTTTCTTTTTTTCTTGTTTACTGATTTCTGCTCTTTTGCATGTCCTTCTCTACTTTGGTGAAAGTTTCTTTCATTGATCTTTATTTTTCTTTTTTCTATTATGTACTACACTGAACACATATTACATTTACTTACTTCCCACAAATTTTGATGTTTTATTTTATCAGGTCAGTACATTTTCTAATTTCCCTAGTATTTCTTTACCTATTCATGCATTATTTCAAAGCGTGTCCTCAAATTTGGAAATATATGGTGATTTTTCAGAAAATTTCTTATTGATTTCCAATTCCATTATGATCAGAGAGATCATAATGCGTTCATTTTTTAAAAGATTTGCATGAATTTGTTTAATGGCTTAGAATATGGTCTCCCTTGGTGAATGTCTGTTGTACTTTTGAAAATAATGCGCTTTCCTCTGATTGTGGGTATAGTATCCCATAAAAGTCAGATAGGTCAGTTGATAGTATCATGAAGCCTTTTCTTTTTCTAGTGTTACTGAGTTTTTATTTATTGTTCTTGGTAACTTTTTATTAAAAGAGGAGTTGTGAAATCCCCAACTGTAATTATGGATTTGTTGGTTTCTCTTATTTTATCCAGATTTTGCTTTATGATTTTTTATTGGGTACATGTAAGTTTAAGATTGTTATGACATAAATGTCTTTGTCCCTTATAATAGTCCTTGTCTGAAGCCATTGTAACTACTGGTTTGTTCTGTATGATGTATATCATATATATTTTCAACCTTTACTTTTAGCTTATCTGTGTCTTTGTTTTTAATGTGTGTTTTCTGTAGATAGTAGTGACTTGCTTTTACTTTTTTTTTTTTATTAGAGAGGGGGACAGTGAAAGAGGGAGAAAGAGAATCAATTTTATTTGGTTTTTTTGTTGCTCTGACACCTCACTGTGTACTTGGCGCTGGGCTTCTAATCCGCAACCTCGCACATGCCAGGCAAGCACTGCAACCGCTGAGCCATTGCTCCAGCCCTTTGCTTTTATTTTTAAAAATCTTGTTTGTCTTAGAGTGTAGAACATTTGCGTTTAATGTAATTTTTTATGTGGTTAGATTAGGTCTTTCACCTGTTTATTCATTCTGTTTGTGCCATGTTTTCTTTTTTTTCTTCCCTACTTTCTTTTGGAGTCAATAATTTTTACTGTTTCATTTTATCTCCTCTGTTGACGTACCAGCTGTATCTTTAGTTTTCCTATTTTGATGGTTGTCTTAGATTTTGTAATATCCATGTTTAACTTAGTTGACTTTGCTTACAAGTAACATATATCCTGTACAATGTTAGACGTTTGCTACAGTATAATTTCCATTGGCTTCTTCCATCTTTTGTGTTGATTTTTACTTACATTACATAAACATTGTAATACATCGTTGTTATGGTTGTTTTAAATAGCCAGTTCTCTTTTAAATGTATCTTAAAAATCTTTTGTATTTATGTATTTATTTATAATCTGGCCCTTTTCCTTTCTTTTTGTACATCAAATTCCTCTTGGCATTATTATCGATCAGCCTGAAGAATTTACTATGACATTGTTGTTGTTGTTATTATTATTATTATTATTTTTGTAGTGAAGGATTGTAGGCAACAAATTCTTCCTGCTTTAATTGTCAAAAATGTACCTAGGGGCTGGAGCAGTGACTTGGTGGTTATGTCACTTGCCTGGAATGTATGAGAATGAGGGTTCAAACCCCAGCACCATGTGCTAAATAATGAAGTGTCAGAGCAACGAAAGCCACATGAAAAACTAAATAAAATTGATTCTCTCTTTCTCTCTCTCTTTTTTAAAAGAAATGTACTCCTAGGATCATTTTTAATGTACTTTCATTTTATGTAGAGCTATATGTTGACTGTATATTTATTTTCCTCTAACTGTGGATTGAACCCAGGGTTGCCTAACAACTGATCCATGTCCCCAGACTGTTTTTATTTTTTTCATTTAAAGACAGATTCTTGCTAGGTTACTTAGGCTTGCTACATTGGTGAGACTGGCTTTGATCTTGTGATACTGTTGCCTCAGCCTCTGGAGTCACTGAGATTACAGGCATGGGCCACCACACCTCTCTTGACTGTTTTACAAATTAAAATAATATGTTGTTTTCTGGCATTTGTAATTTCTGACAGGGAATCTGTTCAGTGTTCTTTATTTTTCAGCTATGTAAAATGTCTTTTTTTCTCTGATTCCTTTTAAGAGTTCCTTTTTATTTCTTTTTTTAGTTGTTTCATTATGGTATGGTTTGGTATGGCTTCTTAGTGTGTTTTTATCCTTCTTTGCTTGGGGTTCACTAATATTCTTGGATCTATGTTTTTGTATGGTTGTTATTGCTGCTATGCCTGTTATTTTTTTTTTTTTTAAGAGAGAAGAACAGTGAGAGAGAGAGAGACAGAGAATCAATTTTTATTGAGTTTTTCACATGGCTTTTCGTTGCTCCGACACTTAGTTGTATACGTGAGTGCTGGGGTTTGAACCCGTGTACCTGTGCATGCCAGGCAAGTGCTGTAACCACCATTCCACTGCTCCAGCCCCAATGCCTGTTATTTTTAAAAGCAAACTTAAAAAAAATATTCCATTGTATATCCAGATATATTTTTCTTTGTCACAACTTTCATCTCCTTCTTGAATTATTGTACCATGTATTTGAATTCTTGGTATTGTCCCACATACTATTGAGATTGTTCTGTTTTTTTTTTTTTTTTTAATAGAGAGGGACAGTGAGAGAAACAACTTTATTTTAGTTTTTCACATGGCCTTAGTTGCTCTAACACTCAGTTGTGTACGTGGTACTGGGGTTTGAACCTGGGTCCTCGTGCTTGCCAGGCAAGTGCCAAAACGGCTGAGCCACCGCTCCAGCCCTGAGATTGTTCTTTTAAAAGTTTAGTTGGGATGGTTTTGCTTGCTCTGATTCCAGCTTAATTCATTCTTTTTCTTTCATTATATTTAAGATGTTCTTATATCCTTTTAGACGTTATTTAGTTTAAATATTGTGTTTTCATTCCTAGAAGATTTATTTGATCAATTTAATAGTTTTTTCTTTATAGTGTTCACATTCTTCTTTAAATTGGTGAACATAGTTGTGAAAAATATTTTAATGTCTTGTCTCTTAATTCCATCATCCTTTTGCATCTTGTTTTTTTTTTTAAATAATTTTTGATTGGATACTAGTCATTGTGATTGAGCACTGTGAGTGAATTTTTATCTTCCTTTATTGAACATTACACTTTGTTTTGTCAGTCAAGTTACTTCTGGATCAGCTTAATACCCTCATGCTTGTTTTTAAGCCATATTAGGGAGCTTTAGAGGAATGGCTATTAAGACTAGTTTAGCCCTTTATTAAAGTAAAGCTCTTTATAGAGTAATACAGAATATCTCTTTGTTTAGTGGTATCTTCCTATTTTGGCTTTTAAAGCTGGAATATTTTGCAGTATTCTGTGAGTTCAAGAACTGATCAGTATGCAGGCTTTCTGGAGGTTGTTCTATGCCTGGCCTTTCGAGTCTCATTGTACTCATTTATAACTTAGTATTCCTTTGAATACTCAATAGATACTATATACAAACTGATGAAACTATTTTTGTTTAACCTTTTTCTGCAAAAGGCCCTATATAGAATTTTGTGAAAATTTCTTTTTTCTTCCTCTTTTTCTGTTATTCTTACCTGAGAATTCCTCCTCAGCCTTCCCTAACTCTTCAACTCATTGATTTCTGCTGGGTTTTCTCCTTACACAGTAAGATGAAAGCCTGGGAAATCATAAAGCTCTCTTCATTTGTTTTACAGGAATCACAGTCCTGCATTGCGTATTGTCCAATGTCTGGAAACAGCAGTTTCATTAATTTTGTTTAGTTTTTTAGTTGCTAGGGTCTAATTCCAGTCACTCTTGGTTAGGTTGGAAACAGAAGTTCCAAATTTGTTTGTAAAACTTAAATTATCATGGATCTTATTTTAGCAGTTAATTATGATCTATCTGGAGGCATTTCTTATACTGCCATCTTAAAGTTAGTTCTTAAAGTTATTAAAATATTTGTTATTTTACTTCTTATGCTTTATTTCTTGTGTTAGAGCCTAATAAATAGGCTACCGATCTATATCATGTAATTAAAATTCTTGTTCTTTAAAATGTCTGCCCTGGACAATTTTTGTTTCATAAATATTTCGTGTTTTTCCCTTTTGAGGAAAAGATCATACCAACGGAGAAAAGATCTTACTGTTGTATAGATTGATTCCTTTTCAGATTTGTTCCTCCTAATCTCTAGTAATTTTCTCTGCTTCACAGCTTCAAAGGTGATTTTTTTTGAGAGAGAGAAGGGGAGAGAGAGTGAGAGAGAGAAAATAATTATTTTCTTTATAATTTTTCTTCTGGCCTTGGTTTCTCTAACAGTTGTGTACGTGGTACTGAGGTTTGAACCTGGGTCCTTGCGCATTGCAGATAAGTGCTCCAACCACTGAGCCACCACTCTAGCCTCCACAGGTGATACTTACACCAGGATCAGCAATTTTTTTCTGTAAAGGTCTAGATAGCAAATATTTTAGACTTCATGTGTCATATTCTTTTTTATTTTCTTTTTCAGCCCTCTAAAATTGTATAAGCTATTCTTGGCCTGAGGGCTCTAATTGGTCTGTAGGTCTTGGTTTGGTGACCCTTGATGTGTTCCACCATTACTATTTACCACTTTCCTCCCCCCGCCCCTGACATTTTTACCAAAAGGCAAAAATGGGAGAATTGAATTTTGTTAATTTTTGCTTCCTATATTTTTCTACCAAATATATTTCATATCTTAATTATTTGTTCATCTTTAATTCTTATGTGAAGCAAAGATAAATGCACATCCTTTCATTTAAGCCTACTATGTATTCGTGCTTTGGGTCTCTTCCAGATACATTCACACTTGGTTCCATTTTGCTCTCATATGGATTACCTTCCCTGACTCTTCCAACTGCATTCTTCCAGCATGTGCATAGAGTTCTCACTATTCTTGCTGCTTTTTATTTTGTATCTATGCCATCTCAAACTGTTGATTTTTCAGAAAAAAGCAAAACCAGCACAACAGTTTATCTAAAGTATTTTTGAGTTTCAATTGCAAATGGAAAAAATTGTTTTTAAACTGTAATAACACACATAGATATAAGGCATTTTTACGATACTCATTTCTGAGTCAGTCTCAGACATGTTTTTCTTTTTCATAAATTTATGCCCTCCCCACAACATAGTAAAACTAATTAGAACATTTAAAGCAAAAATATTCTTTGGTGGGGAGGAAGATAGCACTCTAATTATTTTCTTTTTTATTTAGAGAGAGAATCAGTTTTATTTATTTTTTTTAATCTGGTGTTTGCTTCTCCAACCCTTAGCTGTGTACGGGGTGCTGGGGTTCAAACCCGTGTCCTTGCACATACCAGGCAAGCGCTCCAACCACTGAGCACTGCTCCAGCCCCAAGATGGCACTCTAAAGGGCAAAACCTCAAGAACAGATTTTTTGTTATTGTTGTTTTCTTGTTTTAAGAATTAGATTAGATCTAGGCACAGTGTGTTGCAGGCATCACCTCACAAATCTGCCAACATGTGTCCTTTCCGAGTTTCAACATAGCTCTCTCCTAACCACTCCCAATTTCTTCTCTGCTTGCTAGTGGTTTATATTGGTGTTTTGGTTTATGTTGGGGAAGAAAGAAAAAAAAAAGGCTCATTATTCTTTGTTTTAAATTTATTTTTACTAGTACATTATAGTTTTACATAATGTTGGGATTAGTTGTTATATATCCCTGAATGCAGGCAATTCAGCAATACAATTTGTTCAATATCCTCCCCTCACATCCCTCTTCTTCCCTTGCCTTTCTTCTGGGTCCTTTGTTGTTCCTAAAAAACCCAAATACAGTGAAATAATTCTTGTACCTATGAAGAACATTTTTTATATATATGGCTGTAGTATATACAGAGGCATTTATAACTGCTTGAAATGTACCTTGCTTTATCTCGGTACCAACATTTTCCCTTCTCTTCTCTTCCTATCATCCCTTGTTATTCTTCAAAATATTTGACAATGGGATTAAACATTTATGTTTCTGTACAGGTATGCAGCATAGCTTGTTCAAATATCTTATGAAGTATCTTGTAGTTGTTCATTATTCCTATAATCTTATGGTTTTTTAAAAAAATACAAAGTGGGTAAAGTAGCAGTGGCTTCTTAAGGATCCTTCTTATCCTAAGAAACGTGAAGGGCATTAGATCTTTTAAGTATAGATGAGTCTATTTATATTTAAAAAAAGTTTAAAGAATAAAATTCCTTGTAAAGAATAAAGATACATGAAAAAAACTACATGTTCTTACAACAATTTGTTCTATTCTTTTTTCCTATAACACAGCTATTCCTCCCCCGCTCCCCACACAACAGATTTGTAGTGTAAGAATAGAATCATGGTGCAGCCTGTAACTCCCAGAGGTAAAACACACAGTACTAAATTTCCATCTGTAGATTTTACTTTTCAGATTTCACGTCATTTTTTTTTTTGAGTTAAATTCAAATTTGAGATCATTTTTAAGCTTTCAAGAACTGTATTCATGTTAGGTTGTTCTCTTAAGTGGTTTCATCATATACTAGTTATTGATATTCTGTATTTAGATATTTTTTAGGTATGATTGTTCCTTGATTATCCGTTTTAAATCATATGTACTATAACTTCGTAGTTGCTTTGTGTCTTAAATTTTAATTGCTTCCTTTTATATTATTCGGTTAGTTTTGAAATTAATCTTTTACACTTGGAGTTACCTTTTTTGGGAGGGACAAACTTAGAATAACATCATTAATGAGTGTTTTGTCTATTTGAGTAAATTTCTAAAATTAGGTTTGAATTGGATATTTTAGATATGTCAGTATAACTCAGAATTATTCTAACTTTAAGGAAGATAGTATGAATGACCTGGAAGAATTTGTAATGCAATAATGTAATATTTTTAAATGTGTGCTAGATATTAAATTTGTGTTCAAGAGTATTTAGCCTAGAATAAAGAAAATTTATTATAGGTATTATAATAGCTGAGTGTCAACTATTTGAATTTTCTGGATCACAGGTGAAGTCTTAACACTAGTAAAATCAAAATTGTCATATTGCCCTCTCTTTGAACATGTGATATAACGAGGATATTTCAGATAAGTTAAAAATACAAGTGGAGTGCTAGTTTTATAAAGGAAACAGAATAAGTGTTATTGCATTGATTTGTGTTATATGGGATTTTTCTCCATGAAAACATTAAGTGATTTAACATAGAAGTTTTGGTTGTTTCTTACTTATCTTGGAAGATGCTTGGTTTATAGTAACTTATTTGCTGAAGCAAGAATAGAAAACACATGTTGTAGCTTATGTTCAGGTAGGGAGTCATGTAGCTAATGTGTTAATCTAATCCTGCCTCCCTGTCTCTTAGTTCTCTATCTTCCTGACATTCTCATCATTGATACCATGTGTAGTAACTCTTAAGAGTCATATTTAAAAACTGGAAAATTTTTGAAGTTTCTATCATTTGTATTTACTAAGCATATTACTATGAGAGATTTGACTCTTTGTACTTATAGCTATGATTCTTACTTTTATGTTGTGATATGACTTAGGACATTGATATTAAAATAACAACAGGAATATCTGATTGCTTGGTTAGACATGTAAGAAATATTTGCTGCATTCTGCATGTTGCGTAGGGTGTAAGGTGCTAGAGAAACAACTACAAGTAATGAAATTTGTACTTTAGTTAGAGAGGCAGACAGATGTACCATGACAATATAGAGTAAGTGCAATATTAAGAGTTGAATATAAGGTGTTATGAAATCACATAAGAAGGGCACTAATGAAGAGGGCCATGACCAAGAAAAGTGTTTCAGAGGAGTAGATAAGCTGAGATATGTATTATATTCAAGTATTAGGCAGATTATGGAGATAGGTGTTTAGTCCAGATTGATGAAAGTGTACCAGGCATCTTTCCCAGAAGAAATTAGAAGTGGGAAAGACAAGAGAAGATGTGCAGAGAAATATTAAGGTATATAGGAAAAGATAGGAAATGGTCATGCAAGCATTTTAGAGAATTTGAAGTTTTACAGGAAAGTGATGATAACTTCATAGAAGAGAATGATGTAATCAGGCTTGAATTTTAGAAAGATGACTCTGACAGCAGTATCAAATGGATTGGAGTATGGGAGCATGATTAGAGATAGGGAGGCCCAATTTGCTCTATAGCAATTGATGGTGGAAAGAATTAAGGGAGAAGCATGGAGGATGGAAAAAGTAGTGGGATTCATTTTAAGGAGATATAGAAGAAATGACATTTGTAAGAGAAATAGGACTGACTTGGACTGACTTGTAAAGTTAAGTGGCTGGTGGAGCTCCTCACTCAGTGGTAGCTTTTAGGTGGAAAGGTTTCATGAGGAATGATTTTAAGTAATAGGACATGCTGAATTTAAGGTTTTGTTAGACATCCAAGTGTAGATATTCCAGATGTGAATTTGGAGTCAAGAGAGCTGCCACATATAGAAGATAATTGGATATGAAAAAGTATGGAGTTGTATCTCCCCAAGAAGGGTGAAAATAAAGACTGGCCCTTGAGTAATTCTACTGTATAGTGAAAGAGCATAGCAGAGAGAACTGCAAAAGTGACTGAGAGACAGTGGCCAGTGCGGTGGGATTGTGATTAGATGGAAGCTAAGAAAAGATGGTGGTCAGTTCTGCTATATGTTCTGAGACTTTAAATAAGGTGAATTGAAAAGTGGGCTCAGGATTTAGGAAAAAAGAATTGTTGACCTCAGTAAAACAGCATTAGGATATGGTACTTATATAAGCACTGGGATCAAGGTGAACTCTGGTGTAATCACATTTTCTGTCTTACCCTTTCAGTGAAGAAGTGATTTTAACTGTCAGGTTCAGTAATAAAACAAATCATGTTTTTTTTTCTTTTTTGAAGGAGGGGGAAGGTGTCAGAATAAAATAAATTGTGGAAAACTATTTTTGAAGACATCATAATTAGAATTGTAATATGATTCCTAAAATATAACTTCAAGCTTTATAAGAGAAGAAAAGAAGTAGGTATCATAAACATAGATTTGGAATAACTGGGATTTAATCTAAACTCTGCTAATGACTAGGAATTTCATCTTGTAGATGACAATATATGGTTATTAATAAAATTTATCAGGGTACTCTGAAAAAATGCTTCTTATAATACTTGACAGGTATGTGTATGTATATGTGAAATTTTGTATACCTCATATATAGCTATATACTGGTTTATAATTTCAGGATATTTTTCCTTTTAGTATGTATATTATCTATTAATGTGTAACAAATTCAAAGTTTAAAGCAACAAAGATTAAATTGCACTCTTTCTTAAAGTATGGTAGGTAGAATAATGTCCTCCGAAAAATATCCATGCCGTATCTCCTCAAATCTGTGAGTATATTACAAGACAAAAGAGACTTTGAAAATATGATTATGATTACTGACCTTGAGATGAGGAGATGATTCAGGATTATCTGTGTGGATGCAGTCTATTATTTGAGTCCTTAAATGTGGAGAATCTTCCTCATTAGAAGTAGGAGAGATGAAGCAGAGGGTATTCACTGACTTTCATATTGTGACATGGAGGTCGGAGGCTGTGTGCCAAGGGATGTGGGTAGCCTCTGGAAGCTGAGAATATCCCCCAATTGAGAACTAGCAAGGAAACAGGGAAGTCTTTCCTTACAATTACATAGAATGAATTCTACCAAAAACCTGAATGAGCATATTCTTCCCCAGTAAGTAAAGGAGATAACCAACACCTTGATTTCAGGCTTGAGACACCTAGAACAGAGAAAACAAGTTGAGCCCACTGGACGTTTAACCTATAAAACCGTGAGACACTATATTGTTTAAAACCAATAACTTTGTTATAATTTGCAATGACAACAATAGTTAATGAATGCAAAGGTCAGGAATCCGGAAACATTCACTGGGTGGTTCTGGCTCAGGGTCTTTCATGAGGTTGCAGTGAAGCGCTTTAAGCCAGGGCTTTAGTCATCTGGAGGTTTGGCTGGAGCTAGGGAGCATACTTTGGATCTCATGTGGTTGTTGGTAGACCTCAGTTCCTCATCATGAGGGCTCTGTAGTGCTGCACACAACACAGAAGGTGATTGTTCCCAGGTTGGGTAGAGAGAGAGTGAGAACATGTGGGTACACACTACAGAAGGCACAATGTCTTTTACAGTCAAATCTCAAATGTGACATATTGTCATGTATGCCATATTCTGTTAGACCAATTCTAGTGTAAGTTACACAGAAGAATGTGGTTGCCAGGAGGCATGAATCATTAGGGGATCATGTTGGGGTGGAATACTACAGGATGTGTATGCCTGAAATGACAAACTGTCAGTTCCATATTACCTCATTAGACACATATTGTTTCAGGTCTGCAGTATAATTTTAATTTAAGCAACTTATTTAGTCTCTTTAAAACTTAAGTTACTCATTCAGAAACTGAAATTAGTTTTATGTCAGTATTAGAAATTAATTTAAGCTAATAAAGTATATCTTATAGGCCCTAGGATTTACCATTTTTTAATGTGCTATTTTGAGCTTAAGAATGGTGAGTTATTTTTGACATTCAAGAAATGGTTGAAGATGGAGTACTATAACTGGTTTATCTTGACTTAGATGATGATTCTTGAAGGTGTCCAATTAGATCCCATTTTGTGAAAATATCACTGCCCTTTGAATTATATGGATTATGGGACAGATTCCTAAAAGGGTTTCTCAATGGTGCCACTATTGTAAGGGCACTGTTTTCACTATTGTACATATGAGCAGCACTTGTAAAGTTGTGCAGTGGAGTCTGTGGGTATACACAGTGGTTCTGTCTTTATATACTTGTCACAGTTTTAAGAATTGTGTCAATGGGTATGTCTTTTTTTTCCATCTGTGTGTCTTGTAGCACAATGTCTAGCACACTATTATTCAGTAAATATTTATTAAGTGAACAAATGGATGATGGTTGATCTGGCAGTATAACTACTATTCTGAAATTTAAATGTTTTCAGCGTATATTATTCTTACTGATCGTGAAAGTAATAATATTGCAGTGATGGCATTATTGATTTATTCCCATATCATGACATCAAGATTCTCTTTGTTATTAAAAAAATTGAACAGGAAACAATCAACAGAATACAGTGACAGCCTACAGAAAAAGAGAAAATATCTGCAAATTATATCTGACAAGGGGTTAATGACCAGAATGCGTAAAGAACTTAATTCTCAATAGCAAAAAAAAAAAAAAAGGAAAACAAACAAAAAGAAAACTTGATTAATAAATAAGCAATTGACCTAAACCTAAATAAATATTTCTCAAAAGAAGACATATAACTGGTTGACAGATACATGAAAAGAAATGCTAATTAGCACTAACATCAGGGAAATGCATATCAAAACCGCAATGCGATATTATCTTAGTCCAGTTAACATGGCTGTTATAAAAAATACAGAATGTAAAAAGTATTGGTGAGGATGTGAAGAAAAGGGAGCTCTTGTATACTGTTGGTTGAAATGTAAATTAGTATAACCATTAAGGAAATCAATATGGTAGTTCTTAAAAAAAAATTAAGAAAAGAACTTCCATGTTATACTGCAATTCCAATGTCTGGGTATATATCCAAAGGAAGTGAAATCATATGTAGAAGTGACAACTGCACCTCCATTTGTATTGTAGCACTGTTCTCACAGGCCAAGAAATATAATTACACTAAGTGTCCATTGGATGAATTAAAAAGAGAAATGGTGGTAGATACTTAATACAATGGAATACTATTTGATCATAAAAAGGATGATCCTTCATTTGTAGGACTATAGGTGGTGCTAAAGTTCATCATGTTATGTGAAATAAGCCAAGCAAAGAAAGATAAGTACTTACGTAGAATCTAAAAAGGTTAATAGAAATTGATAGTGGAATGGTGGTTACCAGAAGCTGGGAAAGGAGGGAGGGATGGATAAACAAATAATGATTAATGGGTAAGAAATTATCATTAGATAGCAGAAAGAAACTCTGGTGAAGATAGTAGAGTGACTATAGATAATGATAACATGCTATGTATTTTTTATAAACAAAAAGGATTTTGAATATTTTCAACATAAAGAAATGATAAATGTTTGAGGAGATAGGTATGTTTACCCTGAATTGAACATTATGTAATGTATATATGTGTTCAAACATCACATGGACTCCATAAATATTTATAATATTCATCTATTAGTTAAAAACAAAAATATAGTATTTTTAAATTAAAATTTTTTAAATGAACTGGAACAGTTTGTGAAATAATTAAATACATGAAAGTACAATTACTTGCTGACCAATTTCTGATTGATTAAGGAACATTTCCCATTTATCTTTCAACTTTTGTGTTCAAAATGGAATTAGCAATAAACCCATTTGCAAATAGCAGTTTGTATAAGCTCACTATAAGTACTGAAAATTTTAATAATCTTAAATATTTTATTTTTATTGCTTAAATTTTACGAAATGATGTTCTTGTTTCATAGCTACATTTTTGATAGTATATATGGTTTTAAATAATAATCTAACAAAAACCTACCAAGTGTTTGTTTTTGCTTTAATCCCTATTCGTTAGTTTCATTTCTACTGATTAGTGTCAGAATTATAAGTAATTTTCAGATATGAGTGTCAGAAGCCAAAGAAATTACTGGTGAACTGGTGACTAGTACTGTGCTTTTTTTTTTTTTTTTTTTTTTTTGAGAGAGAGGCTATTTTTATTTAGTTTTTCATGTGCCTTTCATTCCTCTGACACTTTGTTGTGTATGTGGTGCTGGGGTTTGAGCTCGTGTACTGGTGCATATGAGGCAAGCACTATAACTGCGGGGCCGCTGCTCCAGCCCTGGCTAGTACTGTTTTAAATTGTATTTTCAGTTGTTCAGAAGAGTCATTTTATTCAATTCTGTGCAATTTTGATGTGTTTTATATGAGGAAATTGCTATCCAACTATTACAGAAGAGATATAGCCCTTTTTTTCAGAGTTTACAATATGGTATTTGAATATTTAGAGTGAATGAAGCTAAAAGAAGTATGAAAATATCTGTAATGGTAAGTCTTCTAAAATACATGCTGTGGAGATTCAAAAGAGACCATCTTGTTTGAAGGGTCTAATCATGTTTTATTAACTAGGGAGAGGGTAAGAAAGAACAGGTATACTTTTGAAAAATAGTGGAGAAAATTTGGGGAAAGTGCAGATCCCTCACTTTGAACTTACAGTTTTAAAGTCCCAAACTGTTTGGGCTATGCCCAAACGTACATGGCTGACTTCTTTTAATTATTGCTGAGAATGATGGTAAGGTGGACTTGAATAATTTACACTTTGGAAAAATAAACCTGAATAATTTAGACTCTTTTAAAAATAAATTTCATGATTAACATGCTGTTACAGCATGCAACCAACTAGTTTATTGAGAATAGGAGAACTGTTGCATTGTTGACTAGGCTGCAGAATGGTGAAAAATGTAAAGACTTCTGTAACTGGACGGGACAAAAGAGCCTTCTTAGTTCATCCTCATTTTGAAAACAACGCACCAGGACCAGAGAGATTTCTATACACTTTTACAGTGATAGAGTTGGTCCTGTTTAGGTTCATGTCTTATAACTGTAGTTCATTAGGATTCCTGAAACAGTCCTCTAATTTATTTTTGTGTTGAGGTGACTGAAAATCAAATATTTAATTTGTACAGAATCTTTAGATGCCCACAGACTAATTGGTCCAAATCACCCTCTGCTTTCTGCCCATCTTTTCTAGAGGTCTTAATTTTCATTTATTTAGAAGACAGTAAAGAATATATATTGATTTGGCTGTAGGAGAGACTGTAGTGAGATGGGCATAAAGTATGCTAGTTGGCTTATTTTCTTCATAGGACATAATACGGGAAATTCAAAACTTTCCCAAAAGAGGAAGAGATTGAATCTATTGCAAAATAAAACTAGGATTTTTAGCAAAATAGTGAAGACTATCAATAAAATCATTCACATTTTAAGTTTTTATTATCAAGATACTTTTAGATCTTTCATTTCTGATATCACTTCATTAAATTACAGATATCATTTTTGTTAGAGGTAGTTTTTTTAAAAAAACATTAAGATACAGTTTGCATACCATATAATTCATTCATTTATAGTATATAATTCTGTGGATTTTTAGTATATTCAGAAGTGGGCTATTGTAGCTACAGTCTAATCTTAAATCATTTTCATTACCCCAAAGAAGACTCCATACTCATTTGAAGTTACTCTTTATCCCCACCCCCAAACTAGGAAACCCTGGGCAAACAGTATTCTGCTTCCTGTTTTCGTAAGTATAATGGTTCTGGATATTTCATATAAAGTGGATTAATACAATGTGTGATCTTTTGTGATTGGCTCTTCACGTAGAGCATGTTTACAAGGTTCATCCATATTGTAGCATGTGTCAGTATTTCATTCTATTAATTGTCGAACACTATTTCATGTATACATATCCTGCCTTTTGTTTATCTGTCAGTTGATGGACATTTGGGTTATTCATGCAGATATTTTCCCTGTGAGTTTTCTTCTCTCTCTTCTCTCTCTCTCCTCTCTCTCTCCATATATATATATATATATATATATATATATATATATATATAAATTATACATATTTTTTTTAACTCAAAAGCAATGCAGTTTGAGAAATGTCAGGTTTTTTTTCACTTTTCATGGACCTACAGCAACTGAAAACTCTTCTATTGCATTCTTAAAAAATAATTATAGACTTCTTTCAAGCTTGATATTTATATAAGGTTTCCTTTCCTCATGTTGCATTTACTGAATTTATGGTTCACAGTTAGGATGGAAGGAAGAATTTTTTTTAACCAACACATACCAATAATCTTAACATTTTAAAGTTTTTATGTCTTATTTTGAAGAGCTCCCTTTAATATTTCTCATAAAGCATATTTAATTCTGTATGCTTTTGCTTATCTGGGAACGCCTTTATCTTTCTTCATTTCTGAGCGATGGTTTTGCTGGGTATAAGCTCCTCCCTGCCCTCACCGTACTGGGGAATGAACCCAGGGTGCTTTACTACTGAGTTTCATTCCCAGCCTTTTTTTTTTTTTTTTTTTTTGAGGCTGCAGTACTGGGAATCAAACCTCATACATGCTAGGTAAGCATGATCTCACTGAGCTATATCTCCAAGCATTCCCCCCCACCTTTTTTTTCTCTTTTTTGAGATTAGGGTCTCCATAAGTTGCCAAAGATGACCTTGAACTTGGGATTCTCCTGCCTCAGCCTTCCATGTGACTGGGATAACAGGTGTGGCTGGGTACAGTATTTTTCTTGATTGTTTCTTTTTTCAGCACTCTAATTATATATTACTTGACTCCTTTCTGGCCTGTGAAATTTCTGCTGAGAAGTCTGTTTTCAGGTATATTGGAATTCCCCTACTTATTTGCTTCTTTTCTTTGGCTGCATTCAGAATCTTTGTCAATGACCCTTGAAAGTTTGATTATTATGTCTTGTGGTAACCTTATTTAGGTTTAGTTTAACTGATGATCTTTGTTCTTTCTGTATCTGGGTATTTATATCTTTCTCTAAGTTTAGTAAGTTTGCGGTCTCATTGATTTAAGTCAGTTTCTCCTCCTTTATCTACTCCCTCTTAAGCTCCAGAGACCCAAATAATTGCTTTCCTTGTGCTATGCCATAGATCTCATAAGCTTTTTTTGTTTCATTTTATTCTTTTTTTCTTCCTCTGACTGTATTTTCACATAGCTTGTCTTTGACCTAATTCTTATTCTTGATCAATTATACTCTCTATTAAATTCTTAATTTTGTTCATTGTATTTTTCCGGTGTGGAGTTTATTTTTAAAAAATTACTCAACTTCTCTAATTTTTGAATTGTTTCTCTGCATTTTCTTGAAGTTCACTGAACTTTTCTAACACAACTATTTTAAATTCCTTATATGACATATCACACAGCTCCATTTCTTTGGAGTTTATTGCTTGTACCTTATTTTGTTTTTCAAGAATACAATCCCTTGGTTATTTTTGATGCTTGTCTGCACATTGAAAAATTAGGTATTTATTCCAGTCTTTGCAGTCTAGCTTTTTTTTTTCTTTTTCGGTACCAGGGATTCAACCCAGGGGTAAGTAATCACTTCCCCACATCCCTAGCCCTTTTTATTTTATTTTGAGACAAGGTTTCACTAAATTGTTTAGGGCTCTGTAAGTTGCTGAGGCTGACTTTGAACATATGATCTCCTGCCTTAGCCTCCAAAGTTACCGAGATTACAGATGTGTGCCAATGTGTGTGGCTTGCTGTCTAGCTTTTTATGCCTGTCCTACCATGAGCCTATATAGAAATTTAAGCAGACTTTCATTAGTACCCATGATGGCTACAACCATTTTTAGCCCTGGAATATTCCCTAAACCTAGGTTTGCCATAAGTCTCATGAGGGTGCCAAGGTTGGTATAGAGCCCTAGCCCGTATGGACCAATGGGAGATTTAGGAGGTTACCTGGGTTAATGAAAATTGTTGGCCAGTGACCCAAGTCCCGAAGTCTGTCATGTGTACCCAGACAATGTACTCTACTAGTGCTCTGCATAGTTGTAAAAGTTCCTCAAATGCATGAGAGCACTTAGAGTTGAGAATGGGCACCCTCTTGCTCTGCTGTGGAATGGAGACTGCCAAGCCTCCTCTGTGTGCCCATGCATGTACATGTGTCATGACTACATCCTGCACAGGCAAAATAGTACCCCTGGTACTGTAGCAGGGTCTGGAACTGAGATTGGACTCTTTAATATCTGCTATGGGATTGAGGCTGCAAGGACGTTGGAGACTCAGATACACAGGTAATTCTCAGCCTTCAAGATATGGATGTCTCTCCCTCTAGGATCTTGTGTGAATGAATAGTTCTAAGAAGGGACTTAAGTTGAGGGGAGATGGAACTGAGTTAAAGAGTCCATTTACTCAGCTTAACTGGACCAGTAGTCAGTGGACTTCAAGCCCCCTGTTCGCACCATAGTTGGTAGGCAGATACACCTTTCTGCCAAGAGATCAGTATGCATGATTTTTCCTGGACTCTTTTGCAGATGGCTTTAGTTGTAGGCCCAGGGCCAAATGGGTTGTAGCTAAGCCCTTGGAGGACACAGTTGTTTCTGTGCTTTGAATCCAAGAACATTATTATTATTGGTAGGTCAGCTCTCTCAGTGTTGGTCTGTACTCTCAACATAAACTTCCTTTGTTTTGGCTCCTCTGGGGGTTTTTTTCAATCTCTGCCTAAATTCTAAGGCTCCTTCAGAGAGACTTTTTTTTTTCTTTTCTTTTTAAAGAGAGGGAGGGATAGAGAGAGAGAAAGAATATCAGTTTTATTATTTTTTTCATCTGACCTTTGTTTCTCTAATACTTAGTTGTGTATGTGGTGCTGCGCTTTGAACCTAGATCCTCACACGTGCCAGGCAAGTACTCAAACTGCTGAGCCAGTGCTGCAGCCCCTCAAATTGACTTTTGCATGTGAATGGGCACAGAGTTCTTATTGATTTGGGAGGATATGAGTGGGTAATCTCCATCTTGCTGGACAGATTATTTGTATTTTAAAAGTTAACTTGTTTTACTAAATAAATCACTGATTGATGGAAGTATTTTAATGAAGTGAATAACTCTGGGCAGTGGGGGAAATTTTTGAGCATTAGTCATTAAAATTTAGCACATATGGTCTAATTAAACACCAGAAGAGACACAAGTAATGTGCTCTGAAAATTCAGAAGATAGATAAATTGTTTACAGTTTGGGAAATTTAGAAAGGATGTTATGTGTAGGTAGTACTTGAACTGTATATTGAAAGAGAAGGTTTTGTGATTTTTGTTGCGGGGTGTGTGTGTGTCTTATTTATCCCGGGGCTCAAACCCAGGGCCTTACACATGCTAGGCAAGGGCTCTACCACTGAGCAATATCACCAGCTGAAAGATAAAGTTTTATTGGATTGTGCAGATGTTTGGAGTTATAGAGGATTAGTTGGTATTCTAGTTTGACTAAATTTAAATTCTAGATTAATGATCAAATATACGGGAATGAATGCACACCTTCACATCTGCTTCTTTCTTAGGGTTTACTAAAATGACCAAGAAAGGCCAAAAATGTCATTAGCCACAGGAAGAGAGAATACAAGTAGAGACTCAGCAGGTGAGAGAGAATTCTTGAGAACAACTCATGGAAACCATTATGACTGGTTGGTATGTGGGATACAACTTGGGAATGGCCATATAGAAGAGATGTAAGGGTAACATATTGGGAAGAACCCCAGTGCTTCCATGCCTTCTCTGATGGATCACCCTCCCAGTATTTTGATATAGTCACTAACTCAGATGCTTTTTGACCCCTGTTAGGGGTTTTTATGGAAGTTCTGTCACATAGGCAT
>PVKS010007964.1:0-70386 GCA_004027875.1 Aplodontia rufa | reverse complement strand
AACCATCCCAGAAGCCGATGTCATTCCTCCACGAGCTACCCATTTAATGCATGAGTTCTTCTGGGGGAAACTGCAACAGGTGAAACCCAAGGTGGTTATCCATGTTTTGGCTTTTCCCCTGGATAACAAGTTTATATCCATTGATTGCTAATGTTTTGATAATGTTTCCCCCTCAACTGTATTTCTATATACTTCTAATAAAAAAAAGAATAAAAAATAATAAAAATATCTGTTGACCATTTTTATGTCTTCTTTGGAAAATGTTTATTTAGGTCTTTTGCTCATGTTTAATTGGGTTTTTCTACTATACAGTTGTATGAATTTTTATAAATTCTGGATATTAATCCCTTATCAGATATATGGCTTGCAAATATTTTTCCCCAATCTGTAGCCTACGGTTTTATTTTATTTATATATTGAAGAGAGAGGGAGAGGGGAGGGGAGAGTTGATTTTTATTTATGATATAACATAAAGGTCCATTTTCATTCTTTTGCACGTGGAAATCCAGCTTTCCCAGCTTAAAGAGTCTATCCTTTCCTCTTCGTTTTCTTTTGGTGCTTTTATTGAAAATTAGTTGATCCAGCATGTTTGGATTTATTTCAGGGCTCTCCATTCTGTTGTGCTGGTATACATACCTGTTTTTTTTGCCAGGACAATGCTGTTTTTGATCACTATAGCTTTGTAATATAATTTAAAATCAGGAAATGTGGAATTTCCAACCTTGTTTTTCTTTCTTGGAATTGTTTTGGCTGGTCAGCATCTTTTGTGGTTCCATATGAATTTTACAATTTTTTTTTCTGTTTTTGTGAAGAACGTCATTGGAAACCAGGTATAGGGGCATGTGCCTGTAATCCAGCCACTTGGGAGGCTGAGGCACGAGGATCACTTGAACCTAAGAGTTTGAGGTCAGCCTGCGCAATGTAGAGAGAGGCCCTGCTCCCACCTCCAATGAAAGAATACCATTGGACTTTTCATAGGGATTGCATTGAATCTTCATGCTGCTTTGGCTACTATAAACATTTTAACAATAGTAATTCTTGTGATTCGTGGGTATGGGATGTCTTTTCAATTATTTGTGTCATCTTCCATTTCTTTCATCCATGTTTTATAAAAAGTCTTTAGTGTACAGATCCTTTACCTCCTTGGATACCTTTATTCCAAAGCATTTTGTAATTTCTTTTCTTCCTTTCTTTCTTTAGGGGTTTGGGGGGATACTACTGTAAATGGGATTGTTTTCTTGATTTCTTTCTCAGGTTGTTACACATGAGTAAAAATACTACTGGCTTTTGTATGTTGATTTTGAATCCTGCAACTTTACTGAATTTATTCAGTGTATGTGTGTGTGTGTGTGTGTGTGTGTGTGTGTGTAAAATCTTTGGAGTTTTCTACATACAGAATCACGTCATCTGCAAATGGAGACAATTTTCTTTCTTCTTTCAGGTTTGAATGTTATTTACTTAGTTAATTTGATTTCTCTTGCTAGGACTTCCAGTACTATGTTAAATGGAAGTGGAGAGAGTGGGCACCCTTGCCTTGAAAGACTTTCAATTTTTTCTCCACTGATTATAATGTTAGTTGTGGATTTTTCATAAATGGGCTTCATTATTTTGAAAAACTTTCTTTTCATATCAAAATTGTGGAGAGTTATTACCACAAGATGTTGCTTGAGGATGCACATAAATTTTTCTGTGTCAATTGAGGTGATCACATGGTTTTTGACTTTCATCCTTTTAAGTTGATTCATAGGATAAAGTTAAACCAGTCTTTCATGCCAAGGACCAGGTCACAATATATAATCTTTTTGACATATTGCTGAATTCATTTTGGTAATATTTTACTGAGGATTTTTTGTATGAATATTCATCAGAGAAATTAGCTTGTGGTTTTGCCCTCACATCTTTGTCTGGCTCAAGTGTCAGGTGATTCTACCTTCACAAAGTATTTCTTCTTACTCTGTTTTGGCAATTTAAGAAGTATTCATATTAATTATTTGAATGGTTGGTAGAAAGGAAATGTTTTCTGGGCTTTTCTTCATTGGGAGTTTTTAAAAAATTTTTTAAAAATCTATTTGTCATTGGTCTGTTCAAAATTTCTTTCTACCTCAGTTTTGGCAGGTTTTATCTTTCTAGGAATTTATCCATCTCCTCAAGGTTATGCAATCTGTTGGTGTATAATTTTTCATCATAGTCGCTTATGATCTTTTTGATTTCTGAGGTGTCTATATACTGTCTTCATTTTTTTTTTTTGTACTGAACATTATTGAACTCATGGCCTAGATCTTTTCTTTCTTTCTTTCTCTATGTTGCTGATGTCGCTCCCCACAGGGTTCTGGAGCGGGGAGCGGGCGGAACAATCCGGACTTGGGCCGTTCCCCGAGGGCTGAGTTAGGAAGGGTCAGGGAGCCGGGAACGAGGGGGCTAACGCCGGCGGCCGGAACGCAGGACCTGCATCTTCTACCGCTGCTGATCTCTCTGACGTCTCTGCTGCTGTTGCTGCTGCTTCTCTGCTTTCCTCCTTCAGGACAGGGCTGCTTTCCTCCTGGCTGCCTTCTTCTCTGGTTCTATGCTTTCTTCCTTCGGGATAGGGCTGCTTGCTTGCTTGCTTGCTTCTCTCTGGCTACTGCTTCTCCTTTGGTTACTTTTTCTTTGGCTGCTTCCCTACCTGACTAGTCGCTATTCTATTTATCCATTACAACAACCAATAGGGGTACAGTGCAAACACATTTCTCCAATTGTAACAAATGAGTGGCCAAGTAGCTTATTCATGCGGTCAGGCAATTTGCTAATTACAAGCCAGCTGGACCCCTTAGAGTTGTTTACCACCAATTCTTTTACAAGCCAGCTGGGCCTCATGTTGGGGAATCCCAACAGCTGAGGCTGGCCTTGATCTTGTGATCCTCCTGCCTCAGCCTCCTGGATAGCTGGGATTACAGGTGTGCATCTCCACACCTGGCTTTACTTTCAGCTTTTGTTTACTTGACTCTTTTTTCTCTTTAGAGAAAAGGTTAATTTTGTTTGTTCAAAAAACCAATTTAGTTTTATTGTTTTTTCTTATGGTTTTTCTGCTCTCTATTTCTGTTCTGATCTTTATTTCCTCCCTTCTCTCAAATTTGGGTTTAATTTGCTGTTATTTTTCCAGTTCCTTAAAATAATACTGTTTGGCTATTTATTTGTGATCTTTCATCCTTTGAAACAGGCATTTGTTGCCATGAATTTTCCTCTTAGAACTGCTTTTTTTTTTTTAATCCCACAGGGTTTTTTTTATATGTTCTGTTTTCATTGTTATTTGTCTCAAGATACTTTTAAAATTTCCTTTTGACTTTTTTCTTTGACTTATTGGTTGATCAGGAGCATATTGCTTAATTTCCACATATCTGTGGATTTTCCAAGATTCCTCCTGCTATTGATTTCTAGATTCTCATATCGTTGTGGTCTGATAGAATACTAGACATGATTTCTTAAACTTGTTAAGACTTGTTTTGTGGCCTATCATATGCTCTGTCTTAGAGAATGTTGTGTGTGTGCTTGAGAAGTGTATGTATTCTGCTGCTATTAGACAACATGTTCTGTATATGTCTGTTAGGATCGTTCGCTCTACAGTATAATTCATGTTCAGTACTTCCTTATTAAATTTCTGTGTGGTTGATCTGTCTTTTGTTAAAATGGAACATTCAAGTTCCCTATTGTTATTATATTGCTATGTATTTCTTTCTTCATGCCCATTAGCATTAGATTTATGTAGTTAGTTGCTCCAATATTGGATGCATATATATTTGTCTATTCTTTAAACTCTGAGATAATTTTTTTTTAGAGAGAGAGAAAAAGTCAATTTTATTTATTTATTTATCTGGTTTTGGTTTTCCAACACTTGGTCGTGTTTGTGGTATTGGGGATTGAATCTGGGTCTGTGCACATGCCAGTGAAGCGCTCTACTGCTGAGCCCTCTCTCCAGCCCGTGGATGCACGTATATTTGTAATTGTTATATCCACTTGATGAATTGAACAGTTTATCACTAAGTAATAGCATTTTTGCTTCTTGTAACAGTTTTGACTTAAGTGTAGCTTGTCATTCGTAAATACAGCTAACCTTGCTCTCTTTTGATCAGTCCGTTTGTCCTTACGGCTATAGTGGGTCTCTTCTTGGCAGGATGTAATTGGACTTGCTCTTTTTTTTTTCCTTTAATTCATTCAGTCACTCCAGGTTTTCTAATGAGAGAATTCAATCTATTTATATTCAAGATTATGATTGATAGGAAGGTCTCACTACTGACAATTTGTTGTTATGATTGTTTTATAGATCCTTAATGCTTTTCTTCCTCTTTTGTTGTCTTTGTGAGTTGATAATTTTCTGGAGTGCTGATTGCTTTCTTGCTCTTTATTGTTGGTATATCTGCCATAGTTTTAGTTTTGGGGTTACCATGAGACTTACATAAAACATCGTGTAGGTACAATCAACTGCTTTCAACTGCTAACGACAACTTCTGTTGCATACAAAACTCTAGACTTTTATACCTCCTTTTTTTTTTTTCAGGGCTGAGGACCAAACTTGAGGCCTTGTGAGTGCTAGGCAAGCGCTCTGCCACTGAGCTAAATCCCTAAACCCCCATTTGTTTTTAATACCACAATTTACATTTTATATTGTGTATTTCTATATCATTTATTGTAGCTTTGGTTTTGTTTTTTTTTTACTATTTTTACCTTTAAACTTTATACTAGAAATATGAATACTTTGCACACTACCACTGTAGTGTTCCGAATTTGGTGATGTAGTTATATTTCAGTGAAACTTATTTTTTCATACATATATTGATGACAGTATTGTTCTTTCATTTCTGCTTGAAGAACTCCCTTAAGCATTTCTTATAAAGGAAGTCTAGTCAGGATACATGCCCTCAGCTACTGATTGGGAAAGATCTTAGAGTTCCTTCATTTCTGAAGAACAGCTTTTCCGTGTACAGTATTCACAATTGGCAGGTTTTTTTTTTTCAGCACTTTAAATACATCATTCTAGTCTCTCCTTGCTTGCAAGGTTTGTTCCAAGTCATATCGGCTGATAATCTGATGGGGATATCGTTGTATGTGATTACGTGATTTTCTTTTGTTGTTTTTAAAATTCTCTCTTTGACTTTTCTTTTGATAGTTTGATTATCACGTGCCTCTGAGATGACTAATTTAGGTTGTATCTGTTTGGAGACTGGATTAGACTATTTTGTGATACTCTAATAAAATACCTGGGGTTAGTAACTTATAAAGAGAAGAGGCTTATTTATATCAGAGTTCTGCAGGTTGAAGGACATGGAGACAGTATCAGCATGATTCTGGTAAAGGCCCTCTGGCAGATAGCATACAATGATGGGAACACTGTAAGAGATCACTTTGTAAGAGGAAGCCAGAGGCTGGGGAGAAGGCAGTCTTACCTCTTTTATAACAACCTTATCATGAGGACTAACCCATGGTCCCATGATAGCTACATTAATCTCCTCCACAGGCAGTACCTCAGAAAGATCTGAAGACCTCCCATCATGTCCCCTCTCTGAAATGTCCCACCATCTCTTAACATTGTCACACTGGGGACCAAACTTTCAACACATGAATCCTTGTGTATGTGGGGGGCGGGTGGACTACCTTCAAACCAGAGCAGAGAACCTTGTTTCATGGATCTGGATGATCATATTTCTTTCATGAAGAAATATCTTTAAAGGAAGTCTTCAGGAATTATTTCATTAAAAAGGCTTTGTGCTCCTTTCTCTGCCTCTTCTTCTGAAATATTGAAATAATATGAACACATTTACTCCTTGATTTATGAGGGTGTTGCACCCCAGTAAGACCAATGCAAGTTGAAAATATTGTAAGTAAAAATGCATTAATACATCTAATTTATCAAACATCATGGCTTAGCAACACAACACACTGAAGAGTATTGGCTGTTCACTTTCCCATCACATAGCTGATTGGAACTGTGACTCACTGCCCCTGCCTGACATTGTGGAGAAGATTGCTGGCCCTGGAAGAGATCAAATCTCTAAATTTGTCATATAGTTTCTACTGGGTGCACATTGATTTTTTACCATCATAAAGTCAACAAACTGCAAATTGAACATTGTAAGTTGGAGATAATCTGTATTTCTTCATTTAACGCCCTCCCACCCCTCGGCTTCTCCCAAACCTTGGGGATTGAACCCAGAGGTGCTTTACTACTGAGCCACATTCCCTTTTTACTTTGAGACAGTCTTGCTAAGTTGCTCAGGGCCTTGTCAAGGTGCTGAGGCTGGCTTTGAACTTGCAATCCTTCTGCCAGAGCCTTTGGAGCCACTGGGATTATAGGCATGCACCTCTGTGCCTGGCTTCCCAGGCTTTTTCATGCTCTCACTCTTTTAACGTTTTTTTTCCCATTACAATTTAATCATTTCAAAGGACCTATCTTTAAGCACATGGATTCCTCCTTCTGCTTGACCCAGTATGCTGCTGAAGTTTTGAATTGTATTTTTTGTTTCATTCATTAGCTCCAAGATCTCTGCTTGGTTCTTTTTAAAAACGGTTATCTATCTCTTATTGACTTTCTCAATAGATTCTGAACAGTTTTCCTGATTTTATTATATTTTCTATTTCTATTCTCTTGTACCTTGCTGAGTTCTCTTAAGACAATTATTCTGAGTTCCTTTTTTTTCAGGCAACTTTTAAGTTTCCATTTCTTTGGGGCCGGTCACTAAAGAGTCATTTTATTCCATTTGTGTAGGTTTCCTTGCTTTTGCATGATTTTTGTGCCTCTGCATTGATGTCTGAATATCTGGTGGGGCTCTTCCAAACCTTACAGAGTGGATTTTGCAGGGAATGATTTTCACCTTTAGTGGTTCTGATGGTGCCAGCTGGGCAGGGTGCAGTGGGTGTGCTGGCAGGTGGGCACAGTGGTATAATCTGTGATGGTTCTTCTGTTGTTAACATCATCAGTGAATGTGGTGTAGACTGCAGGAGTTGGGTGGCGGTGGCTGTGGCTGCCTAGGTCCTTCTAGCACTTGGTGCAAGGGCCTTCGGAATCTACGTGCTTTTGTTTTCCTCATAGTGGAAGTCGTAGCTCAGGGGATCCTCACTTGGTTTCGGGTCCAACATGGCCCACAGGCAGCTGCAATGGTATTGGGATCCAAGGCACAGGTGCTTAAAGTAGCTGTCATGCCAGGGTCCTGGGTTCGAGGCCTTGTGGAACTAGTAAAGTACCCAATGCTTGAGGCATAGCTGTTTATTGTCTGAGGCACAGGTTTATGCAATTTACACAGGTGGGATTTGTTGTTCTGAGGCATACCTTTGCAGTTTGGGTGCCAGGGGTGGGAGGTAGCTGTGATTCTGACCACGGACGGCAGGAAACAGCACTGCAGTGGCTCCAGGACAGGAATGCTCTAGAGGTGCAAGTCCCGGGGAGCAAAGCACAGCCACAATTCAAGTCCTGGGACTAGCAGGTCATGGCAGCAACTCGGACCCTAGGAGATAAGGTACTATGCAGTGGTGCCTCTGGACCCAGGGATGGTGGGGCACAGAAGTAGCCCAGGCTCTGTGAGGCCAGGTACAGCAGCAGCGGAAAAGATGCAGCAATGTCAAGATGCAGGCATGGCTTGGGCTCCAAGGGGCAAGAAACAGAGCAAGCGATGACTCCACTCTCCAAGGAGGCAGGTATCTCAGCAGGGGACTAATTCAGTGTCAGGGAGACAGGGCAGTGTGGCTATTCAGCCTAAAGGGTGGTATCAAACAGCTCAAGCAAGGCTCTGAATTCAAGGTTATTTTGAAAAAATACAAACGACTTTTCCCTAACATATTTCAAAATGTTTTCCTTAGGTCCACGCAACTTGGTCTTTTCCTCATGTGTTTACAATAATAAACCTTTTTGACCATTTAAACTGTATTTCAAAGCAGGGACATTTATAGTATTACATTAAAACAATCATTTGCTACACATGTTAGTCTAAAATTTTTGTAGACATTAAAATATGGGAATAGAGTACTGATAGATCTTATCTGATTAAGAGAACTGATAATTAAAACATTAAAAATAGCCACAAAATGAGGACAGTTTATATTCAACTGAGATTTCTTTTTAACTTATAGTATCTCATTTCTTGTTTTGTGTATCATGGAATTAAGTATTAGATTTTGATGTGGAAAAGAAATTTCAAGTAAATGAACCTTGAGGAATACAATTAAAGAATATAACAACTAAATTAACTCATGATTTATGTTCCCAAAAGACAAACACATAAGCAACTGAAGTAGAAAAATGTCTATCCCACAGAAAATATCTTTTAAGAAGCCTTTTTATCCCCAACACTTTGTTTTTCTTGTATTTACAAAAGAAAGACAAAAGGAAAGAAGTTTTTGTCTCTAAAGAAATACTACAGTATAGCCATGAAGTCTTCGTCATATATAAAATGCACACACCTGCATAAACATCACCCACTCATAATAGTCCCATCTTGCCTTTTTAGACCAAAAATTGGTTTATAACCTTTCATTGTGTAATCATAGCATTCTATAATTCTGTGCATCCTGCTGCTTAAAAGGTAAACAGAGGGGCTGGAGCGGTGGCTCAGCGGTTTCGGTGCTTGCCTGGCAAGCACAAGGACCCGGGTTCAAACCCCAGCACCACGTACACAACTGAGTGTTGGAGCAACTAAGGCCATGTGAAAAACTAAATAAAGTTGTTTCTCTCTTTCTCTGTCTCTCTCACTGTCCCTCTCTCTTTAAAAAAAAAAAAAAAAAAAAAGGTAAACAGAGCAAGGTATTCACCCATGATGTGCCACATGCATCTGTCAGTGGGGAGCCTGGAATTCTCAGTCCTCACTCATTAGTATACTTCAGAAAGCCCATGTGTGGGGTTCCTGTAGAGATCCAAAGTACTAGTGGCCCACCCATCTTACATGATTGGCACTGAGATCCTCATGCCAGGTAATGAAACCAATGGTAGTGGCACATAATCCTTGACAAAGATTAAAATTTTAGCTCCATTCTTTATAACACTGTAGTAAATTTTATCAAGTGTAATGTTTTAATTCACAAATCAATTATCAACTGTTCTTGATAATTTGGGGGGGGGTGTTGGGAATTGAACCCAGAGGTGCTTTACCCCTGAGTTACATCCCCAGCCCTTTTTATTTTTTATTTTGAGTTGTGGTTTAGTTACATTGCTTAGGGTCTCACCAAGTTGCTAATGCTGGCGTTGAACTTGTGATCCTTCTGCCTCAGCCTCTGGAATTATAGGTGAGCACCACCACGTCCAGCTGAACAGTGTTTTTTTTTTTTTTTATAAGAATTGTAAGAAAATATAATTTTATTATAATTATTAGCACATTTTAATTGTACAAATTAATGGGTTTCATTGTGACATTTCCATACATGCATATAATGGGCTTTGATTTTATCCACCCTGCCTACTACCTACCCCTTTCTCTCACCTTTCCTCTTCCCACTAGTCCTCATTTCCTTTCCTAAATAGCTCCTCTTCACTTTCATGCCCCCTCTTTATTCCTCATATGAGAGAAAATGTGATAATTATGTTTCTGAGTTTGGCTTATTTTGTTTAACATGGTGATATCCAATTCCAACCATTTTCATACAAATTCTTTATGATTGAATAATACTCCACTATGTATATAGACCACATTTTCTTTACTCATCCATCATGGGTATCTAGACCAGTTCTGTAACTTGCTATTGTGAACAGTACTGCTATAAACATAGGAATGGAGGTTTCTCCTATGTATTCTGGCTTTTTTACTCCTTTGGTTATATATCCAGCACTGGTATAGCTGAATCATATGATAGTACACGAGAATATCATGTTCAAACATGTTAATAAAATTGGATATCTAAATGAACTAAATTATTTTCCTGCAAAATGTAAATTACAAAGTGAACCCAACCCAGAAAAAAATTGAAAACCCTCAAAGACCAATACTCTAAAAGACAGTTGAACAGTGTTTTGATGTTTTTATTTTTGTTGATTTTTTTTTCAGATTGGAAAAATGTTGGCTAACCTATCATGAGGAAATGATGTGTGGTCAATTTGGACTACTCAGTTTTAACCTATATTCATGAATATTCTATGCATCTTAATCTTGCACCAAAGATAGTTTAGTAATAAATAATTTTTTTTAAAAGAGAGAGGGACAGTGAGAGAGAAAGAAAGAAACAATTTTTATTTAGTTTTTCATGTGATCTTCGTTGCTCCAAGACTTTGTGTGCATGTGGGTGCTGGAGTTTGAATTCGTGTACTCGCACATGCCAGGCAAGCACCATAAACGCCAAGCCACCATTCCAGCCCATAATCAGTGATTTTTTAAGTAATACTAACACAACTTTTTTAAACAACAGTTTCACATAATAGTCACAGTCCACTTTTTTTGCAAAAAATAAATTGGCATGAAATCTGCAAAGATTATACAGTGAAATTCTGCAGCCATAATTACAGATTGGGCCATGATTCCGTTGGGCAATAATTTAAATTTCAAAACTGATCATCAGATCTTACTTGTCACAAACTGCTTTAGCAAACATCAGAATTTCTATCAGTAAGTGGAGCCCATTCTTCTCCACTCAGTTATGCCAGAGATGTTTACCACACGTCAACTCTGTGAAGCATTGTGTGGATGGTTACTGATACCACGGTGGTGAACATGGCTGATAGGGTTCTTGCCGCCAGTTATTTGGTATAATATTTTGGGTTTCTTTGATATTTTCTTATGAATATATTGAGGTTTTTAGCAAGAATACCACAGAAATAACAAGGTGGCTTTCTTGGTGCATCAGGTCAAGGGGTTCCTGGTATGAATATGTGTGATGTTAATCTTGAGTCTGAGCAAGGAAGTGTCCGCCAAGTGTCTCCACTGCTTAGATCTTTGTGTAACTCATAAATATCTTGAGGGAGATACTTTGAGGCTATATAAATCTTCTGTTTCCCCTCAAAACTTTGCTCACTTTAGCACCCATCCATGGGTTTTTCTGTAACAACTTTTACTGTGCTTTTTTGCATGATGGTGAACATTTATTTCCCTCTACCCTTCTACGTTTATTATTTAAATTTCTTGTAGCTCTTCTGTAAGGAAGTGATGTTCCTTTTCCAATTTTACTTATTTATTTAATAATAATTCACTGTGTACTCATGAATAATAATTTTGTTCTATTTAATGGTATTGCTATTTATTTTATGGCTTATTTCCTCAGAAATGGGGCCTTGAAGATTTCCTCCAGGTTGGTTCTTGTATCCTTTTTTTTTTTTTTTAAAGAGAGAGGGACAGTGAGAGAGAGAAAGAGAGAATCAATTTTATTTAGTTTTTCATGTGGCCTTTGCTACTCTGACACTTCATTGTGTATGTGGTGCTGGGTTTGAATTCACATCCTCATGCTTGCCAGGCAGGCACTGTAACCTCTGAGCTACCGTTCCAGCTCCTCTTGTGTCCTTTTGATAAGTCCCTTTTTTTTTCCCCAAATGTTTCTCAGACTTCATTCCACATGTCTCATCTATTTGACTTTTCTTTTTTTCATTACCAGGGATTGAACCTAGGGACACTCAACCACTGAGATACATTCCAGCCCATTTTATTTTTTTATTTTGAGACAGAGTCTAGCTAAATTGCTCAGGCTAGCTTTGAACTTGTAATTCTCCTGCCTCAGCTTCCCAAATAGCTATGATTACAGGTGTGCACCACTGAGCCCAGCTAACATTGATATTTTAAAAAGGATTTGTTGAGATATAATTGAATAATTGACATAATAAACTTTACTTATTTAAAGAGTCAATTTGTTGCATTTTGACAAATGTGTATATATACATATATATACACATACACATGGAAACATCTCCACATTCAAGTTAGTGAACATGTCCTTCAACCCCTCAAAATTTTCTTGTGACTTCTCTCTATCCTTACCCCACATTTGAGGCTTTCCCTTCCTATAGCTTAATTTGCATTGCCTCAAAGTTTCAAACAAGAGAAACCACCTAACTTTTTTACCAGGTTCTTTTATCAACATAATCATTCTGAGATTCATTCACGCTATTGTATCAATAGTTCATTCCTTCTTTGTTGGTGAGCAGCATTCCACTATACGGATATACCATAGAACATTTATCCATTCATTCAATGATGGACATGTAGATTATTCCCTGTTTTGGGCCATTATGAATAAGCTACTATGAACGTTCTAACAGGTTTTGGTGTGGATAAAAGTTTTTCTTTCCCAAGGGATGAATGATTGGATGGTTCACATGGTAGGTTAGTTTATTATTATTATTATTAAATTTTGTTATTAGTTTATTATAATTATTTTTAAATTTTGATATTATACATTCTGGATATGTAATGTTTATCAATTAAATGATTCATAACATTTTTCTGTCAGTGTATGACTTATTTTTCATTCTTTTAGCAGTACTTTTTTTTTTTAAAGAGAGGGACAGTGAGAGAGACAGAGAAAGGGAGAAACAACTTTATTTAGTTTTTCACACGACCTTAGTTGCTCCAACACTTAGTTGTGTACGTGGTGCTGGGGTTTGAACCCGGGTCCTTGTGCTTGCCAGGCAAGCACCGAAACCACTGAGCCACCGCTCCAGCCCCTTAGCAGTACTTTTTATTTTTTAAACATTTTTTATTAAGGAGTTGAGTTATTGTACAATCATAAATGCATATAAAATAATAATATGATATGCATATATACATTGCCCACATTCCAGTCTCTTGATTCTTCTATATTTTGCCCCTACAAATGATATAAATGCTTAGGTTGTGAATTTTCCAGAATTAAATGATTGATAAGTATTATTTGGATTCCCCGGGGGGGGGGGGGTGTAAAGAGAATGCTACATTGTTGACTATCTCCTAGATCCCTCCCTATCCTCCCTCCCTCTCCCCTTCCCCCACCTGTCCCCTTCCCTCCTACTTTTTAAATGGAAGATATTTTTCATTTTACTAAAGTCCAATTTAAGAATTTTTTCTTGATTTCATTATACTTTTGGTGTCATATTTAAGAAATCTAGCCTGTCACTTAATGACAAAGGTTTTTCCCCATTTTCTTATGAGATATTTTATAGTTTAGATATTTTATAGTTTAGATTTTATTGTATTAGTCTGTTTCCTGTTGCTATCATAAAAATTCAAGGCTGGGTACTTTATAAAGAAAAGAAGTTTATTTGGCTCAAGGTCTCAAGATTCAAGAACCCCACTGCCACCAGGCTGTGTCATATCATACCAGGTACCAACATGGTGGGAACTCATAAGAAAGGGAGAGATCACCTAGTAAAACAGGAAGCCAGGAAGCCAGAGGGATTCAGGAACCAGGCTTGCTTTTATAACAACTCACTCTCTTGGGAACTAACCAGGTTAATCTGAGAGCTAGATTAATCTTTGTAAGTGTGGCACCTCAATGACTTAACCACCTCCCACTAGGCCCTACCACCTTCCAATGCCACCACCCTGTGGACCAGTTTCCAACACATGAAACTCTGGGGGCCAAACCACATCTAAACCATAGAATCCATGATCCATTTTTGAGTTAATTTTTATATATGGTGTGAAGAATGGATTAAATCCATTTTAAATTCATATTTTTGTTTTTGTGTTCCTTTGATTTGTCTGTACATGGATCTCTTAATTTGTCCAGCATCATTTTTTTTTAAAGAAAGAGGGACAGTGAGAGAGAGAGAGAGAAAGAGAGAAACAACTTTATTTAGTTTTTCACATGGCCTTAGTTGCTCCAACACTCAGTTGTGTACGTGGTGCTGGGGTTTGAACCCGGGTCCTCATGCTTGCAAGGCAAGCGCCGAAACCGCTGAGCCACCGCTCCAGCCCCCAGCATCATTTTTTGAAGGGACTTTTAAACTACTGAATTACCTTTGCACCTTTGTTGAAAGGCGGATGTGTGGGTCTGTTTTAGTCAGCCTTTTTTTGTTGCTGTTACTAAAAGACTTGGCAAGAGGAGGAAAAGGTTGTGGGGGGCTCATGATTTCAGAGGTCTCAGTCCATAGATGGTTGATTCCAATGGGAGACAGAACATCATGGTGGAAGGGCATGGGAGAGGAAAGCAGCTTAGGAATGGCAATAGGAAGGAGAGGGCACAGCTCTCCAGAGACAAAATATAAACCCCAAAGGCAAGCCTCCAGCAACGTGCCTCTTCCAGCCACACCATACCTGCCAACAGTTACCACCCTCTTCATCTGTATCCATGGATAAATCCACTAATTAGGTTATAACTCTCACAATCCAACCATTCCACCTCTGAACAATTCCTGTTTTGTTTCACATATGAGCTTTTGGGGGACAACTCAGATCTGTATGTGTGAGTCCATTCTGGACTCTCTTTTCTTCCATTGGTCTATGTATCTATCTTGACTCCAATTTCATACTGTCTTGATTACTGTGGCTTTAAAGACTTTGAAATCAGCTACTGCTTCAAATTTATTGATGCTTTTGGTCATATTGGTATTCTAGACACTTTGGATTTTATTATTATTTTTATGATCAATTTGTAGGTTTTCATTTAAAAAATCTGTTTGGAATTTGGGATTTCCCTGAGTTTACAAATTAATTAGGAGAGACTTTTTATTTAGCAATACTGCATCTTCCAAACTTTATATCTTCATTTATTTATTCTTTTCTTTCCTTTTTCTAGTATTCTGGGTAGAGGTCTTGCATATCCTTTGTGTTAACCCCTAAACATGTTTTATGCTATTATAAATGATATTATAAATTTTTGTTTCCAATATTCATTCATACTACGTAGAATATAATTAATATTTGTATGTTGAGCCTGTGTCTTGCAACCTTGCTAAATTTGCTCATTAGTTCTAGTAGCAGCTTAACAGATTTCATTGGATTTTCTGCATGGATGACTATGCTGTCTACAAATGCAGTTTCACTTCTTCCTTTCCAATCTGGATGCTTTTCTCCTGTAGCTTCTTCATATGGCAAATCGTATTGATTATCAAGGGTAAACCATTCTTGCCTTCTTGGGGTAAGCCTCACTTAGTTATATTTTATATATCATATGATTTAGTTTTATTTGGAATCTTTACCCATATATTAATATAGGAATTTTAATCCATAATTATTTTGTCTTATTGCACTGCTGAGAACTTTTAGTACAATGTTGAATGGAAATGGTGTAACTGGGATCTTTCCTAAATTAGGAGGAAAATATTCAGCCTTTCACCACTAAGTATGTTAGCCATAGGTCTTTCATAGACATTTGAAATCATTTGATTTAAGATTCTTTAGAATTTTTCCACATATGTTCATTAGGAATTTAATCTGTAGTGATTTTTTTTACCTTATGATATCTTTCTCAGGATTTGGTGTCAGGTTAATGCTAGTCTCATATAATGAGCAGTGAAGTGCTCTCCTCTTCAATTTTCTTTCTTTCTTTCTTTCTTTCAAGAGAGAAGGACAGTGAGAGAGGGAAAGAATCAATTTTTATAGAGTTTTTCACATGGCTTTCATTGCTCTGAGACTTAGCTGTGTACGTGGGTGCTGGGGTTTGAACCCGTGTACTCGCGTATGCCAGGCAAGCACCGTAACCACTGACTCACCGCTCCAGCCCCTCCTCTTCAATTTTCCAGAGGAGATTGTGTAGAATTAGAATGATTGTTTTCTTAAATATTTAATAAAATTTACCAGGTAAGCTATTCATCGTACTTTCTTTACTAGGAGGTTTTAAAATACAAATTAAATTTCATTGCTATATAAAGGGCCATTTTAGTTTATCCATGTCTTCTTCAATTAGCTTTGGTATTTTGTGTCTTTCAAAATTATTTTATCTAGGTTGTCAGATTTATTGGCATATTGTTATTAGTGATCTTTTATTTTCCTTTTAATGCTTATAGAATCTGTTGTGATATTTTCTCATTTTTTACATTGGTCATTTGTATCTTCTACCTTTTTTCTGATAAGCCTTGCTAGAGGTTATCAATTTTATTGATCATCTCAAACAAAAAAAGCTTTTGATTTTATTTTTTAAGTTGTTTCATTGATTTGAATAATAAAAATTCTTGTGTCTTTACCTACCTGGTTACCATTTCTGGTGATATTTAACATTTCTTTGATATTTCCTTCATTTAATATTATGCTATTGAAATCATTAAAAAGTATTTGCTTATGTTATTTATTTTCTCTCCTAGACTACAGAATTCTCAAGGTAGGTATTGATTCTTATTGATATTTGCGTTGTAAGTGCAGTAGTTTGGACCCACAACAAATGTACATATAATGAATGAATGTGTGTATGAATGAATGAATGAGTGGGCTATGGGAAACTACTATAGAGCCTTTCCCCTAGGCAAAGGGAGGGAGCCTGACAGAGCTCTTTTTACATAGCCTATCCTGCCTAGCTGAACAGAAGCATGAGGAGATGTTGATGAGAATGATGGAGAAGCAAGAGGGATTAAGGGTTTATATGTTTGTTTACTAAACATGTTAGAAAAAATGTCCAAGTTGAGGGTCCTCTAAGTCTGAGGCAAGGACTTGCATGCCATATTTTGAGAACTAATCTCAGTGACAGGAGGGACCAGGTGAGTGAGACAGGAGAGAAGGTAAAGTCAATACAAGTGGTACCTGACTTAAGATGGCTTGACTTAGCATTTTTCAACTTTTTGATGGTGTGAAAGCCATATGCTTTCAGATACTGAATGACAAATATTTAATTTTGATCTTTTCCTGAGCTAGTGATGTGTGGTATAATCATCTCATCATACTGGGCAGCTGCATCTCCTAGTCAGCCCCAGAATCTGGAGGTTAGTAACTAATCTGGAGGTTAGTGTGCTACAGTGTACTGTGTTGTCAGAATGAGATGCTGTGTAGGTTAGGTGCAGTAAATGAATTATTGACTTATGATATTTTCAATTTATGAATTTGCCAGAATGTAACTCCATTATAAGACTATGTATATCTGTATAAAGTGCTTTATTAAGGTGTTTTTTGTTGTTGTTGTTTTTTTTTTTTTTTTTGCTGCTGTGAGCAAGGTGGCTCGATTCTTAATAGACAACCTGCAAACCCAGAATTTTCCACCTGAAGGACAATTCCTTATTGTGGCAGGGTTTTCCCTGAGAAACTTCACCAGTGCTCCTTGAGCTGTGCACTTGAGTCAGCCCAGCAAGTACCCACCTGAGTCTATAGTTATTAAGTGAAAAAGTCAGAAATGAACACCTGGCTCACGATATATGGCATATGGTGTAAGTGCATTGAGCACCCTCCAAAGACATCAGAAATTCAAAAGTACTAGTTTACTTATATCATGAAAGCTGCAAAAATACCTTATACATCCTAAGCATATGGGATGTAGAAAGATTTAGAACAGAAATTAAATGTCATATTGCGATCCAATTCCTTCCATGTGACTTTATAAGCAAAGAATAAATGGCTATAGAGGCTTTCATGTCTGCGGATGTCTAAACTCTATGCCTTCCGTGGTACAATCTGTGCCACTTTTGGAGTTTGCCCTCTATCTGGGGTGGAAACCTCTTTCCAGTGTCAACCTAAATAACAATCCTAGAGTGGATTCTTTGCAGAATAATGAGATTTATTTGGAAATATCGGATCACTGCAGTAGGAGTATGTGTGCCATAGTAATCCATGTGTATATTCAAAGGCTGACACAATAGGGAGTTTTTAAAGGCAAAACAAGAAGTACTGCATAGGACATTTTGATCTGTGGTCACACCGATCAATGTAGTGTCACTACAAGATTAAACAGTTGTTGGACAGCCTTATTAACCAAAATGTTTTCTGTTAAGGTTGCTGTGGCCTTTGTGCAAGGTGGTGGCTCTGGCAGAGACTTTTCTGATTGTTCTCATTATCAGTTCTTGTGAGATGCCCCCTCTTTCGCCACGACCCCCCATATTTATTACCTATTTATTTTTAGTTGGGGCTTGACATAAGTGACTCCATTTTGGTCCTGACAGTGTTCACTCTAAAGGTTGATTTGTGGAAGATTTAGTTAAGGATAATTATAGTGAAAAACTTGTTAAGCTGTATTATGTATACAGCAAAATACAGGAATTCAATTATCTTGTCAATTCCACGGTTTCACATGGTTTCACATTTTCCAATATATCAACACAGAAAAAAACACAAGCCCTAGAGAAATGAGGTTAAGTTTGACTTTTTTTTTTTTTTTTTTTTTTAGGAGAGAGAGAATTTTTCATGTGGCTTTCGTTGCTCTGACACTCAGTTGTGTATGTGGCACTGGGGTTCAAACTTGGGTCCTCGTGCATGCCAGGCAAGAGCCGCAACTGCTGAGCTAACGCTCCAGCCCCTAAACTTTAAGTTCAGGTAAAAATTCAAAATGTTATAAAAAAGTTATGTGTGTGTGTGTGTGTGTGGGAGATCAGGGACTGAGTTAATAACTAAAAACTGAGAGGTTTGTTTTCTGGGGTTGCTTAAACTACGCAAACGTATTTTCTCATAGTTCTGGAGATCAGAAGCCCACAGGTTACATCTCTCCCAGAGGCACTGGGGAGGACCCTTCTTGCCCCTGCCAGCTTTGATGGCTCCAGACACACTTGGGCTTTTTTGGTTTGGGCCACATCCCTCCCATCTCTCCATCCATTTTCACTTTGTGTTCTCCTCTGTGACTTAGTCTTTTCTTCTGTTTCAATGGCCCTCTGCCTTTTTTATCAGGGCCCTTTTCATTGGATTTGGGGTCCACCCAGGTAATCCAGGATCCTTTCCTCATCTCACATGCTAAATTACATCTAAAAGCTCTTTTTCTAAATAACAAAGTAGCATTCACAGGTTTTGGAGATTAGGACATGGACATATTTTTGGGGGGGACACCATTTGATTTAGTATTGAAATTCTTTGAGAAATCAAATAACATAGACACATATATTTTACATGTTCAATAAAGAAAGAAGAGAGGGGTTGGGGATTTAGCTCAGTGGCAGAACGCTTGCCTAGCACGTGCAAGGTCCTGAGTTCAGTCCTCAGCCCTGAAAAAACAGGAAAAAGAAAGAAGAGAAAAAGTGCATACAACAAAAGAATAGTAGGATAGAAAAGGGAATAGATTTTTAATACTGAGGGAATAAAAATACAGGATAATAAAATGTATGGATTTGTATCAGAAAATTTAATATCTTAAGTAAAATAGACAATTTCCCTAAATGCTTTGGTTTGTCAAATTGTTCAAGAAGATATACCACAACTAAAAAGACAATAAAAATAATTTAAAATAGTACTTGGATATCTTCTGAAAAGCAGATATTAGAAGATATTTTCTCTTAAAATGATTTTTATAAGTGAGCTCTACAATATTCCATGGAATGGAAGAGAAAATTTTGGTCCTACCTTGTAAATGCCAAAAATATGACATGTTAAATAACTAATTTTATGACAACAGTATAAACCTGTTGTTGCAACAGTAAAAGAACATTAGAAATAGAAATTGATATGTCATTGTTACTTACAAATGGGTGTAGATGAAAACTCTTAAAATATTCAAGAAAATGAGTTTATGCAAGGAATAGAGGATATTTCAGAAACAGAAAAGTACCCTTGAATGTATTTCATTATACTATAATATTAAAAGTCAAAATACATATTATTTTCAATTTGATAAAATTTGACACATGATAAATGAAACAGTAGAGAAAATTAATAATAGTAGGAAGCTGGCTAAACTTGTGGTATCTAATAAAATTCATAGCAGATAGAAGCATTCTGATTAAAGTCAGAAACAGTCATCTCTTTACAACTCCTATTCAACATTACACTCATCAAAAGTAACCAGTTAAGACACTGAAAATAAACAAATCACATCTGGTACCAGCATGACTTTAATGTGGTCCCCCCCTACATGAAGATGTTGGCCAATGACATGCTGCATGCGTGACAGTGGCTCTGTGATATCATGAGGAATTCCTGTCACCTGTGATGTCACACCATTGTGAAGATGTACTACAACACCTCTTTCCCATGTTTGTGATGATGCTGGTATAAACAAACCCATTGGACTATCAGTTGTGCAAAGGTGTGGCATATACAGTTATGCATAGCACATAATGTCTTGCAAGGATGATAAAAGACTATATTACTCATGTATGTACTGGGTTAACTCTTTTTATCACTGTTTTAGAGTGTAGTCCTACTTATAAGAAAAGTTTAGTGTAAACCAGCATGCTGGGCCACGCCTTACACCCTCCTGTTTACTGTGTCCTTGGATTGCATCAAGCGGCCACGTCAAGTGATCGACCTAGACCATCGAGGCTTGAGTAAGTACATGCTGAGAAGTTCACACAATGGCAGAACCGCCTAATGATGCATTTCTCAGAACATTGCTAAGTGACGCACGACTGCAAGAATAAGTGTAACTATGCAGAGAAACTACAAAGCGAAATTGAAAAAATATAACTGAATGAAGAAAAAATTTAATAAATAGAATAATAAATCATTGTATTCTAAAACTTAATTTCTACTTTCAAAATTTAACCATATAACTCTCCTCTAACTTTTCTGTGGAAATTATCTGATTTTAAAGTTCATTTAGCATCTTAAATGTGCAGAGGACTTTTATTCAGACGTAAATATATAGGGAATTTGTTGTGGCACAAATTGTTAGTGGTCTACCCAGTAGGCGTCCTCCTCTCTTACTTAATAGCACAATCCTGAAATTAGTTGGAGTGGTATCATTCACAGCTTTTCAGGCTCCTTTGTTCTTTGAAGTGGCCCTTTGACAGTTTGGACCAGATTTAAGCAAAGTGTGCCGTGTGAGACTCTAGGTAAATAAACAATTTTCCTGACAAAAGGGATATATTCATGTGTCATACAGCTTATCTCCTTTGCCCCCTACCTCACATACATTTTATTTTTGTCTATGACAGGATGTGTAAAAGTCCATTAGCCTTCTGGCAACCATGAGGGCAGAGGTGGACACTGGCTGACTTGAAAACAAGGATGGTTCTGGGTCTCAGGTGCCACCTTGGATTTGCCATGTCTCACTTGTGCTGCTCAGCTCTGGTATTCTGGTTACTTGATCATAATTAACTCCACTTGGTAAGGTCACAGTTATTAGGATTTTGTTACATGTAGTCCATCACAATCTAAGTGATACGAGTCATTATTTGAAAACAAAATAGTATTGAGAAAGTAACAAACAAAATGCTGGAGCAGTGGCTCAGTAGTTACAATGCTTGCCTGGCATGCACAAGGATGTGGGTTCAAACCCCAGCACCACGTACACAATGAAGTCAAATGAAAAACTAAATATAACTGATTCTCTCTTTCTCTCTCTCTTTTACTGTCCCTCTTTCTTAAAAAAAAATGATCTATTGAACAGAGTACAGAATCCTAAATCAAACCCTAAATCAAATGTAAGTGTGGCAATTTTACATATAACAATTATAATTGTGCTTCAAATCAATGAGGCAAGAATGGGCTAGTAAGTAAATTATAGTTGGCTACCCATTTGAAAAAATCATTTATTTATTTCTTACAAGTGGAAAACATAACTCCTAGCAGGATTAATGATAATGCCAAAGTAGAGAATAAAGATAAAAATGAAAATGTAAAAAGCAAAAACAAACAAAAATAACAACAACAACAAACACCCTCCTTGGACCAAAGTGTCATGGGCTTGAATATCATCACAGGCAGAATGGGATGGCTTGCTGACTCCAGGTGGACCAGCAGGCACAGGTGCTGGGAGCCCAGCTCCTCCTGGGTAGAGAGATAGAGTGGAGCCAGCCCCTAGCTAAGGGCAGAGTTGGTGAGAGAGGGGTGACTTTATATCTGGGTTTGCTCTGGCCAGTCCCCATTGCAATGCTGTGTGAGAATCAGTCACATTCTATCCCAGACTCCAAGGATGACATGGTCACCCTAAGTTGTCAAAGGAGATTGAGAAGCTGCAGCCAACCACTGCTTGTTGTAAGGCCTGTATGCAAACTTGACTTTTAGATTAGGTACTGAAACAAACTTCTTGTGGACATGGAGTGTGTGTGTGTGTGTGTGTGTGTTGTGTATGTTGGATGTATAACATGTACATGATATGTGTGTGAGATGTGTAAGGTTTGGTATATGATGAATGTGCATGTGATGTGTGTGGTGTGTATTTGTATGATGTGTGTCATGTGGTCTCTGTGTGAAGGTGCCACGTATGTACATGGTGTGTGCATGTGTGAGTTGTATGCTGTGTTATGTATGTTGTGTGCATGTGATGTATGTTTTCATGTATGTAGCATGTATAATTTGTGAGAGAGTGCTTGACCTTCCCAAGGGGGTCCCCCCTTCCTACAGCCTTTCTCTCTCCCTACCCTCTTTCCCTTCCCTGACTGCCATTCCTGGTCTATTTTCTTAAGTCCTTGACTCTTGTTGATTGTGGCTTCTCTGAGACAAGACAGGAAGGCTGGAACAGGTTGCAGGTGAAGGAAAGTGTGCCCTCTTCTGAGCTGGCATAGGACTCAACCAAGCCTTTTCCCCTAAAAAAGGCTCTGTGTGAAATGTGTAATTCCTGCCATGTACCCTAACTGCAAGTTCTGTCTTAACTACTTACCTCCAGAACCCCAGGACTCCTGTGGGGAAGGCTCCCAGGACTGTGGCCTCAGGCACTTCTTCCTCACATTTGTCCACACTCAGCCTCCAGGTTGGCTCCAGTGACTTCTGTTCCAGGTCACATCTTGACTCTGAGGATTTTCCTCTTGCCAGATTGGGGTGGCAGGTGAGCCCAGAAGCTTTTCCTTCTGATTAGGATGGAAGTGTTGACTTCCAAGTTCATCACCTGTTGGAGGTGAACTGAAGCTTCTCATAAAAGTTTACATAAATTATTATTATTTTTTAAACTTTTCATCATGGAAATCTGAAAGCATTTCTAAGGTAGACAGAATAGTGTAACGGATCTTCAAGTTCCCCTCTCAAGAGATGTCCTACCTCCTCCTGCAGTCTCCTAAAGCCCTGCCAGCTCAGCCTACCACCCCATCTCAAAGCCAAGAGCACATGTGTGTGTTAAGGTAGCTGATCACAGCACCCCTGGGACCAAAGCCAGTCTTACACATCTACTAATGTCTCAGTAGTGATCAATAATACATTACCCACCCAGGATTGTTTTGAAAGAACCCTGGACATATTTAAATTCCACCTATAAATATTTTGGCATTAATTTCTGGATGACAAGACTTGAAATAGGTCAGCCACAACACCATTGTCACACCCAGAACTCACACTTAGTAAGTGCTCATGTGTGCCACTTGTCTTAGAGATATTTCAAAACATCTTGTCTGGAAAGGGATGCAAATACAGCCCATAGATGATGCTCCCTCACTTACGATTGTTTGATTTTTAATTTTTCAACTTTATGTTGATGCTAAAGCAATGCATATTCAGTAGCAACTATACTTCCACTGTGGTCCAATTCTCCCACAAGGTGCTGGGCAGAGACAGTGAGCTGCAGTCCCAGTTGACCCTGCAGGTGTGAGGGGGACACCTTGCACTCTACATGATGTTCTATAGGTTAGTTAGGTGTAGCAAATGCACTTTCCACTGCATGGTACTTTTAACTTTTGTCAGGATGTAAGCCCTTCAAAGTTGAGGACTGAAATTGTAAAAAATATTTTCATTTTTAATTGATGCATAGTTGTTGCATGCATTTATGGTACAGTGTGACATTTCAGTATGTGTATACAATGAGTAATAATCAGATCAGGGTAACTGGAACATCTGTCACATCAGACCTACATTCTTTCTTTATCAGACATATATCATTTCTTTATTAGAAGCATTTAAAATCCTCTGCTATCTTGAAATATGTAATTAATTGTTGTCTACCATATTTAACCTACTGCGTTATAAAACATTAGAAGTCATTTCTCGTTTCCAAGTGGCTTATATAACTTGCCTTCTAAGGGTCCTCCCTTATTTTTGCCATTGTACTTTTTTCTGTTGAAAAACTGGATTATTTGTCCTATACAAGTCCCCACAGTCATAGCTTTGCTCTGACCCTTGTATTTCCTGGGAATTGGTAATTGACTCATGAGGTCAGATTCAGTTTCTGCTATGGTTCAGATATGAGTTGTCCCCCAAAAGTTCATGCGTGAGACAATGCAAGAAAGTTGAGAGGGGAGATAATTGGGTTTTGAGAAATTTAACCCAATCAGTGTATTGATCCAGTGATGGGGATTACCTGGGTGGTAACTGTAGGCAGGTGGGATGTGGCTGAAGGAGGTAGGTCATTGGGAGCATGCCTTTGGGGTATATATTTGATTCTTGGTGAGCAGAGCTTTCTTTCTGCTTCCTGGTGCCATGTCTTGAGCTGCTTTCTTCCACCACACTCTTCTGACACAATGTTCTGCATCACCTCGAGCATAGAGCAATGGAGTCAGCAGTCTACGTTCTGAGACCTCTGAAACTATGAGTCTCAAATAAACTTTTCCTCCTCTAATATTGTTCTTGTCAGGTCTTTCAGTTACAGTGGTGAAAAAGCTAACAAAAACAGCTTCCATTACTTTCCTTTTCTGGCAAGCTTACTCCAGAATTGCTGCCATGAGCTTCCTGACCCTTTTTTTAATGTTTGTAGCCCCAGGGCTTGGCACTTTGATCCATGACTCTGTTAGGGATTGCAAACATGATTTTCTAATTCTCTCATTTTTATTTGTTAGTTGAAATATATCTTTAAAGAGAAATTTCCCCAGTTTGTAGTTGGGATGGCTCCTGGCAATGGGTGTGAAGTTGCCCTTCACTGTTTGTTGTGTTGAGTCAGGGCGACCCGCAGAACCAGCATAGTCCAACTCAAAGACCACCTCCATCTACCCTAATTCCCACATGTCTGATTTAGTACTTAAAAAATGTAAGGAAAAGTGACAAATGGTAAGGTATATTAGAATCAGTTGGTGGATTTATGGGTGTTTATTATGTATCTCTTAGACTGTTCTGAATTTAAAAGTACTTTATAATAAAACTTGATTGACATTAGCCATCAGGGAAATGCAAATCCAAACCATAATAAGATATCTCACTCTGGTTAGAATGGCTATTATCAAAAAAAGCACAAAATAGGGGCTGCATTGGTGGCTTAGCCGTTACGGCGCTTGGCTGGCATGCACAAGGACCTGAGTTCAAACCCAAGCACCACGTACACAACTGTTTGTTGGAGCAATGAAGGTCACGTGAAAAACTAAATAAAATTGATTCTCTCTTTCTCTCACTGTCCCTCTTTCTTTAGAAAAAAAAAAGCACAAAATATCAAATGTTAGTGAGGATGTGGAGTCAAAGAACTCTTTTTTTTTAAAGAGAGAGAGAATCAATTTTATTTAGTTTTTCATGTGGCTTTCGTTGCTCTGACACTTTGTTGTGTGCTGGGGTTCTAACCCACATCCTCCCGCATGCCAGGCAACCACCGTAACTGCTAAGCTACCACTCCAGCCCCAAGGAACTTTTATTCACTTCTGGTGGGAATATAAATTCCTACAGTCTTATGAAGAATAGGATGGAGTTTCCTTAAAAAATGCAAAGTAGATTGATGGTGTGATCCCACTATTCCACTCTTGGGTATGTATCCATGGGAAATGAAATCAGCATGCCAAAGATATAGCTATACCTGCAAGCCCATGTTTATTGTGGCAGTATTCACAACAGCTAAGAAATGCAATCAGCCTGTGTTCCCATCAACAGACGAAAGAATAAAGACAATGTGGGATACCTACACATGAAGAAGAATGAAATCCTGCCATTTTCAACAAAATGGACAAAACTGGAGGACATTTTGCTAAGTGAAATAAGCCAGATACAGAAAGACCACATGTACTCTTTAATATGTATCAGCTACAGATGTCGACTGGAAGGTAGAGTAGTGATGACTACAGATCGGGAAAGGTGTGTGTGTGAGCAATGAGAAAGCGAAAGAGAATCAACTTTATTTAATTTTTTTGTGTGACTTTGTTTACTCCAACATTTCATTGTGTACGTGGTGCTGGGGTTCAAACCCATGTCCTCACACATGCCAGGCAAACACAGTAATCACTGAGCCACTGCTCCAGTCCTGAGTAATTGGATTTAAATACTGCACACTGTATGTATGCATGGATATATCATAGTGAAACACCGTAATATGTCCAATTAATGTATGTTCATGAAAATTTTAAATAAAACAATTAAAATAGCAAAAAATGAACAACATGAAAAAATATGAACTTTTTTTGTAATTGAGAGTTGAATTTTAGGATTTTTTTTTTAAAGAGAGAGGGACAGTGAGAAAGAGAGAGAGAGAGACAGATTCAATTTTATTTAGTTTTTCACATGGCTTTCGTTGCTCTGAGACTTCACTGTGTATGTGGTGCTGGGGTTCAAACCCGCATACTTGCACATGCCAGGCAAGCGCCGTAACTGCTGAGCCACCGCTCCAGCCCCAATTTTATGGTCCTTTAGGATGATTTTTATTTCAGTGTTGGGGATGAATTTAGGGCCTTGCGCATGCTAGGCAAGTGCTCTATCACTGAGCTGCATCCCCAGCCCTAGAATCAATTATAAGTAAATATGTTCATGACCTTAGGAAGGGATAACTATATAAGTAATTTCTATAAGGCTATAAGACAAGCAGCCTAAATATAAATAAGTTAAAGAAATGAATAGAAGAAAAAAGAAAAGCAATAAATAGTCTGCAAATACATGAAGAGATTACCCACCAGCCTTAGGATTAAGGAGATGGTGCAAAAATATAGCAGCAGAAGACATAAAATAGAATCTTGCCCTTTTCATTCATTTTCATTGTTTCTTATTGAGTAATGGAACTATTTGAGGCCTAGAATTTCCCACTGAGTGAAACTGTAGACAAATGCTGTAAGTTTTGACATGTTCATTTTTAAAAAAGCATTTCTTTAAGCTACCTTACAATTTTGACTTTGAACAAGATCTCTTTGGGACAAGATCTGTTTAAGTATAATAGAGGCTTAAACATTTTCGGATGATTAGGTTTTTCTGTCGCTAATTTTCTATTTCTCTTAAATGCATTGTAATCAGAAAATGTCACCCGAACTATTTCTAAATTATAGAATTAGTCTTAAAGTATTATTTGGGGCTTTGTACATTGTCAGTAAATATTTCATGAGCAATTCAAAATAAGATGTACTCTCTTTCTTTGAGGCGTAGTGTTCAATAAAAGTGTATTAAATTTACCTTATTCCCTGTGTCATTTAGAATGTCTCTGTCATTTTAATTTTGATAGTTTCTCTGGATCAACATTATCTGAAACTTATATTAAAGGTCAGATTCCTGGTGTTGTTCCACACTTGCTAGAATAGAATTTTGAGATGTATTTTCAGAGACATGAAACATAATTCTGGAGGAGCATTTTCAAAACAATTGTCTATATTATCATTTTTTTTCCTGGATCTGTCAGTAGCTGACAAGTGAGTAATTATCCCCTACTTCTATTGTACTTCCTTGCCTTCAGGTTTCTTTATTTTTGCTTTGTGAATTTTACCAATAGATTAGTTGGGACATGGAGATAATGAGGACCGTCTTAGGGTATTGAACAAGCGACCCTGCTTCAAATTAAATATTTTTTCTTTCTTTTCTTTTTTTTTTTTAAGAGGAGAGGGGCAGTGAGAGAGAGAGAAAGAGAGAATCAATTTTATTTAGTTTTCAAGTGGCTTTCATTGCTCTGACACTGTTGTGTATGTGGGGCTGGGGTTCAAGCTCACGTCCTCGTGCATGCCAGGCAAGCGCCATAACCGCTGAGCCCCAAATTAAATATTTTCTGATATTGTTACTATCTTGCATGGCCTCATGGTGTTCACCTAATAGTGTTTGCTTTTCAAATTGTGATTTCAAATGTTCTCTTCCATTTTAACTTTGTCATTTGTTTTTAGATGCAGCTTTTAGATGAGTTTTGGTTCAATCAAAAACATTTTTTGTAATATAGATGTTTATCCCCTGTTTGATACTACAGGTATATTTACCTTTAACTCTTCAACTTTTGTTTGTTTGTTTGTTTCCTGTGCTGCTGTTTCTTCTTAAAAGATCATTTACTATACAGTTTCCTATGGCTTCTCTTTTGGAATATCAATATTTTCCTTCTGATAGTTTGAAAAATTTATAGTTCATTTCCTATCTTGTAGGATTAACCTTCCATCATCATTATCATCATCATCGTCATTATCATTATTATTTGATACTGGGGACTGAAATCATGGGGCTCTACCACTAAGTAACATCTCCAGTCCTTTTTATTTTATTTTGAGATAGGGTCTCACTAAGTCCCTTAGGATGGCCCTGAACTTGCAATCTTGCTACCTCAACATTCCCAGAATCTGGGATCAGAGGTGTGTACCACTGGGCCCAACTAGCCTTGAGATTTTTAATAATTCACCTAACTTTTATAATATCTATTGAAAAATCAAGCACTTCCCTTACCTTGTTAACTTTTGTTGTAGTATTATAGTTCTTCAAGTTTTTTTTTAAGGGAGCAAGAGAGAGGGAAAAAAAGAGTCAATTTTACTTATTTTTTCATTTTTTTTTCTGACTGTTGTGTATGTGGTGCTGGGGTTCGAACCCATGTCCTCATGCAAGCACTGTACCATGACCACTTCTCCAGAGCCAGATGGTTTCTTTTTGTCTTAAATGCACCTCTCCATTCACTCTGTCTTCACTGAGCTCTATCTCTGGCCATCCACCTGTCCACTTAGTATCATTTAACATCATCCTCCTGTCTACTTAATATGGAGTGTCTGAATAAGCAACTACAACATGCTGTGTCAAGCCAAATTGTGTTTCCAGTCTCCCATACAGCTTCATTTCACACTCTTCCACTTATCAATGAAGAGATGGCACTCTCCTTGCAAAACCAAAAACTGAGGTGTAATCCCCAATGTCTCCTAAACCAAAAACTGAGGTGTCATCCCCAATGTCCCCAATTGTCCTTGCATAGCAAATTTCAATCCAAGCCCTAGAATTTCTTTTCCAAACTATCCTCGATTCTGTTCACTTCTCTCCCTCATCGTCCCAGCTCCATTAGCTCCCTTAGCAGAAGAGGCAGGAACTCCTAACACTCCACCTTACCGTAACCTGCACCCTCTCACCTGCCCTTTGCGTCCTCTCATTCTAAACACAGAGGTAGCTTCGTTGTCCTGCTTTGAATCCTTTGCCAATTCCATGGGTGTCAGAATAAAAATCACCTTATCTCTGCTGCGGGGCAGGCTTCCCTGATGGGGACCAGCTCTCAGGCAGCTATTCTGCATCTGTGTTGGCTTGGCACATCTTATCCTGCCAATCTTCTGAGCCCTTTCTCAGCATCTTTCCATTTCCCCTGAAGTTTATTCCAGATTTGCACAAGGATGTCTCATGCACTCTTCAAGTGGAACTCAACTGACCCCTCCCCTGAGACCTCTCTCTTGACCCCAAATACCAGCTCTCCGACTCGTCCTTGCCCATTGCGTGTCCTGTTTCTGTGGCAATAACCAACATGCTAGAAGATCTTACTTAACAAGTTTCATTTCGTCTTGTCTGCTCCTCTTGCTTGAATGCAAGTTTTGTGGAGACATGTTCACAACTGTATCCCAGGCCAGGGACTGTACCTGGCTCAGAATATGTGTTCAAAAAATATTTGTTGTATGAATGAGTATAATTAAATCCCTTTTTTGTTTATCAAACTTGGACAGTGTGAGATGATTCCTTATGATGGAAGTGGAGAAATTTGCTCACTTCACACTTTTTCCACATTTCCTATTGTCACCATTTTCTAGTTATGTTCTCAATTATGTTTCCTTGTTTACAACATTTAACTTCCATTTGATAACCATGAACCCTATGATACATTTCTTTTTTCAGTGCTGGGAACTGAACCCAAGCTAAGCAGGTGCTATACCACTGAACTCCATCCTCAGCCCAACATGTTTTGATCGTTGTATATACATTGTGGAATAGATAAATCAAAATAATTAACATATGCATTGCTTCGTGTGTGTGTGTGTGTGTGTGTGTGTGTGTGCGCGCGCACTGAGAATACTTAAGATCTACTCTTTCTTCTCTGGTCCCAAGTGATTCAGGAGTTGTGAACTACAGTACACACATGGCCAAGTCTGAGTACACCACAGCTAGTCCTGAGAATGGCACAGAAATGGTAATAAGAAATCTTGACCACAAAGATGAATTTCTTAAAGGGGTAGGTAGAACCCCAAGTTCCTGAGAAACATGTTTTACCAAGAAGCACAATGAGGAAGGCCTGAAGAAGACGCAGGCCAACAATGCCATGGCCACAAAGACACATGCTGAGGCCTTCAAGGCCTCAGAGAGGAGAAGCCCAAGAATCCAAAGGGTGTCAGCTGCATACCCAGTCACCTTGCCTACATCACCCACCCCAAGGCTGGGAAGCATGCTAGTGCCTATAGCCCAGGATCTCAGTCTCTGCTGACCAAAAGCCCATGTGAAGGCTCAAACCAAGGTCCAGGCCCTGCCAGCAGCTCCAGGTCCAGCTTCAGTCCTGGTTTAGGCTCCCCAAAGTGCCCAGACCCCTGTGAAGTCTCCCTAGTAAGGGCCTCTGCCTGCCAATGTGAGGACAGAAGGACTGATGTGACCACAAGCCTGCTGCTATCTGCATGGGGCTGGTTTCATTCTGTGCTGTTCGGATGAATAAACCAGAAGTGGGAAGAAAAAATATTTTTGTCTTCTACTAATTTCCTTCCTTTCTTTCTTTCTTTGATGGGGGGGAGAGGGAGAGAGAGAGAGAGAGAATATGAATCAGTTTTATTTAGTTTTTCATGTGGCCCTTGCTGCTCCAAGACTTCATTGTGTGTGTGGTGCTAGGGTTTGAACCCACATCCTTGTGCATGCCAGGCAAGCACCAAAACCACTGAGCCACAGCTCCAGCCTGAGTTTTCTTCTTTTTAGAGGCTAAATAGTGTGCCATTGTATATATTTTCATACCATATTTTTCTTTTATCAATTCATCCCCTGATGGATTCTTGGGCTGATTCCTTATCTTGATTGCTACTAATTATTGTGCAATGAACATGAGTGCAGATGTCTTTTTGACATGCTGATCTTATCCTTTGGATACATACCCAGATGCAGGATTACTGGATCATAGGGTAGTTCTATTTTTAATTTTTTGAGGGACTCTCATAATATTCTTCAGGATAGCTATAATAATTTACATTCCCACCAGTAGTGTACAAGGATTTTCTTTACTTCATATCTTCACCAACACTTGTGATCTTTTGTCTTTTTGACAATAGTCATGCTATCTGGAGCAAGGTAATGTTTCATTTTGGTTTAGTTTGCATTTCCTTGATGATTACTGATGTCGAGCATTTTTTTCATTTGCTTGCTGGCTATTAGTCTTCTCTTGAGAAATTATCTTCAGATTATTTGTCCATGTTATTCGTTTCCTTGCTATTGAATTACTTTAGCTTTTATATATTTTGGATATTAACCTCTATCAGATATATGGCTTGAAAATATTTTCCACCATTGTGTAGGTTGTCTCTTCAGTCTAATGGTTGTTTTCTTTGCTGTGAGTTTTTGATTTTATGTAATCCTACTTTTCTACCTTTACTTTTGTTCCTTATGCTTTTTGAGTCACCTTTAAAAAAATGTTGCCCTTACCAGTGTCATAGAACTTTCCGCTTATGTTTTCTTCTAGTAGTTTTAGAAGTTTCATGACTAGCATTCAAGTCTTTGGTCCATTTTGGGTTTTTGTATGTGGTTTGAGACAGGGTTTAATTTCTTCTGCAAGTGGATATCCAGTTTTCCCAACACCATGTAACAAAAAGACTTTTTCCATTATGTTATTGGCACCTTTTTCAGGAATCAATTGACTGTAAATGAATGGAACTATTTCTAGGCTCTCTACCCTGTTCCCTTGGCCTATGCATCTGTTATCAGGCCATTAGCATGTTGTTGTGACTATTATAGCTCTGTGGTAGATTTGAAATCTGACCTTCCAGCTTCCCCCCCCCCCCCCGAATTATTTGGGCTATTTGGAGTCTTTTGTGGTTATATATGAATCATGGAATTTTGTATTCTATTTTTGTGAAAACTGTCTTTGGAATCTCGTTAAGAGATTACATTGAATAGTAGATAGTTTTGATAGTTTAGGTGTGAGGTGTCCCCCAAAAGCTCATGTATGAGACAACACACGACAGTTTAGAGGTAAAAAGATTGGGTTATGAGAATCTTAACGTGATAGTGTATTGATTCACCGATATGGATTAACTGGGTGTAACTGTAGGTAGGTAGGGTGTGACTGGGGGAAGTGGATCACTGGGGGCATGCCCTTGGAGTTTATATTTTGCTTGTGGTGAGGTGGCTGTCTGTCTCTCTCTCTCGGCTTCCTGGTGGCTGCTTTCCTCCACTGCACTCTTCTGCCATGATGTTCTGCCTCACGTTGGTCCCGGAGCAATGGAGCCAACTGTCTATGGACTGAGACCTCTGAAACTGTGAACCCCAAAATAAACTTTTCCTCATGTTCTTATAGGGCTTTTGTTCACATCAACAAAAATGCTGACTAAAACGGATAGCATGGACATCTTGATAATATTTATTCTTCCAATCCACAGTTTCTCTCAGCAATGTTTTTATAGTTTTCAGTGTTACAAATCTTTTGGTTAAATTTATTCCTAAGTACTTGATTTTATTTATTTTCATATCTATTACACATGGGATTGTTTTCTTAATTTTTTTTCAGATGGTTTGTTGTTAGTATATAAAAATGGTACTGATTTTTGTTTGTTGATTTTTTAATCGTGTAACTTACTGAATTTCTTTATTAGTTCTAATAATATTCAGATGGAATCAAGGATTTTCAATTTATGAGATTAAGTGATCTGCAAGAAAATACAATTTAACTTCTTCCTTTCTGCTTTGGATGCTTTTTATCATCATCATCATCATCATCATTAGTATTATTAGTAGTATTAGTATTAATATTTTACTCTGGCTAGGACTTCCAGTAGCATGTTCAGTAGAAATGGTGAAAGTCATCCCTGCCTTATTCCTAACATTGAGGTAACATTTTCAACTTTTTACCGTTGGTATGATGTTAGTTATAGGCTTGAAATACGCAGCCTTTATTGTGTTGAGGTACATTCCTTCCATATCTAATGTTTTGAGAATTTTTAATCACGATGCTGAATTTTGACAAATGCCTTATTGGCATCTATTGAAATGATGATGTGGTTTTGGTCATTTATCCTATTAATGTGTGTCTCATATCTATTGATTTTCATTACTGTCCTTGCATATTGGCGACACATCCCATGGCAATCATGGTGAATGTTGCCTTTGATGTATTATTGAATTTGGCTTGCTAGGATTTTGTTGAGATTTCTTGCATCTGTGTTCAGCAGTGATACTGACTTGTAATTTTTTTTCTTGTGTCCTCTGGCTTTGGCATCAGGGTAATGCTGGCCTTGTAAAGTGAGTTTGGAAGTTTTCCTCCTTTAATTTTTTTGGGACAGTTTGAGAAGAATTGGCATTAGATCTTCTTAAAAAGTTTGGTGACATTCAGCAGTGAATTGCTGGACTTTTCTTTGATGAGAGATATTTCATTACTGCTTCAACTTTCTTATTGCTTATGTATGTTTAGATTTTTATTTCTTTTTGCTTCAGGCCTGGTAGATTGTATGTGTCTGGAAATTTTTCTTCCAGGTTATCCAAATTGTTGGTGTATAATTATTCTGAGAAGGAGAGAGAGAGAGAGAGAGAGAGAGAGAGAGAGAACAAACGAGAAAGGGACGGTGAGAGGGAATCAATTTTAGTTTCTCATGTGGCTTTCATTGCTCAGACACTTCACTCTGTACCTGGGGCTTCAAACCCGCCTCCTTGCGCATGCCAGGCAAGCGCCATAACTGCTGAGTCTCTGCTCCCACCCCATTAGAAGTCTCTTATAAACCTTCAAATTCCATATCTGTTATACTATCTCCTCTTTAATTTCTAATTTCGTTTATTTGAGTCATCTCTCTTTTCTTTCCAGTCTAGCTAAGGATCTCCAAGTGTTGGTTTCATTGATAATTCCTATTATTTTCTAGTCTCTCAGTTACTTCTGTTTTGATCTTTATTGTTTCCTTACCTCTACCAACTTTAGCCTAGTTATTCTTTTTCTTATACTTTGAGATACTAAGAATTCAGGAAAAATATATCATAAAATACAAAAAATTTAAATATTTATAAAACATGAGGAAAATATGTGCATGGTATTAATTCAGAATGGATAGATTTGAAAGGAGAAAATTTCTTTATCTAATTTACCAATTGCATAAACCAAAGTTTATCCAGGAAAAGCAATGCTCTTTAAATGTAATATATATACTTTCTTTGTCCCTATGAAGGTTGTTTGGGACCTTCTTTTTTATGTTACTATAAACTGCCCTCACAGAATTGCTTTTGCTATAACCAATAATTTTTGATATATTGATGTTCCCATTTTCTTTTGTCACAAGATATTTTAAATTTTTCCTTTTTAATTTTTTTCTTCTTATTTGTCATTTAGGATAAGTTTGTTCAATTTCTACATATTTGTGAATTTCATGAAATTCCTTCTATTATTGATTTCTAGATTCATATAATTGTGCTCCAAAATAACACTGGCCATGATTTTAATCTTCTTGAATTAGTTAAGATGGGTTTTGCAGCCCAACAGGATTTATCCTGGAGAATACTCTGTGTGCCTTGCAGGAGACCACATTCTCTTGCAGTTGATTGAAATGTTCTGTGTGTCTGTTAAGGTCGATTTGGTCTAAAGTGTGGTTCACACTTGCTTTTTGGTTTCTGATTGGGTGATCCATCTGTTTTTGAAAATGAATGCTTTTGAAGTCCCCTACTATTGCATTGTGGTTTTTCTTTTTTCAGATCTATTAACATTTGCTTTATATATTTAGGTGCTATGGTGTTGGGCATATATATAATTGTTGTATCTTCTTGGTGAACTTGACCCCCTTTTCATTGTACGATGATTTTTTCTGTGTCTCATACTCCTTGATTACTAGTCCTCCATTTAAATAAAAAGTGAGGAGGCTGAGGCAGCAGGATGGCAAGTTCAAAGTTAGTCTCAGCCACTCTGCAAGGCCCTAAACAACTAAGTGAAACCCTGTCTCAAAATAAAAAATAAAAATGGACTGAGGATGTGACTCAGTATTAAGTGCCCCTGGGTTAAATACCTTGTACCAAAAACACAAAAACAAAAATAAAATTAACCCCAAAAGCATCATGCACATTTTCACTACTTTTGTTCCCTTAAATTCCTGTTGTCATCAACTCGTCCCTCCCGACAGTTCCTCCTGTTTATCCATCTCACATTTCTCATTGCACCTGTCCTTTCATTACATTCCAGCTTATCCTTTCCTAATAATTTTCATGGGTGAAAATCTTGTCTACAAAGCAAAGGAATTGGTATATTAAGAATAACAAGGTTTAATAGTTTAATGTAAAGTATATATTATATTTTCAGAAAACTCCCCCTGCTCAAAAGTCCACTTTCAATGGCTCACATCTCTTGAATATAGGTGAGTTCAGTAAAGTCCAAATCAGCACAGGTTGACAGACAAGATGCAGTTGGTAAACCTTGCACATTCCTTGGACAGAATAATGAACACTTGTTGGGTTCAATGGAGCCCTTCATTATTCTTAATTCAGAGTGATGATAACTTAATTTCAATTTTGCTGATGAGAATATTCAATGATTGGCTTGAAGTTAAAAAATCAAGATGATGATGTGAACAATTAATTAAGTTGCTAGGAGCACATGGTAGTGACAAAGCTTGTCCAGGCAATCACTGTTTCTGCCTCCTGTGCAGATGAAAGCAAATCCTTCTGAGGCTTAGGTTATGTCAGCAATTAAAAGAACAAAGGAGGATGCAGTTCTTTACGGTTCTCCCTTCAAGCCCTTCAGGATTTAAAGGAATAGAAAACATTTCATGGTTACCTTGAGTTGTAATCCTAGATATACTGGGTTTGGGATTAAAGCCTTTCTGTATCAAGCTATTGATCAAGTTGTCAATAGGTGAATAAAATTTCAATTATAGTAGATACAAATAATTCTTGTGTTCTTCTATAGGGCAAAAAAAATCTATATATTACATATAAAGTGTTATCACTTCTCCTGCATAAACTTTTGTGTTAAAATCCCTTATAACAGGTAAATTAGAGAAGGAAGTTTTCTCTTTTTAAGTCTATTCATTCTGAATTAATACCTTGAACATATTTTATCCTCTTATTTTGTAACAGTATTAATTTTTTGTTTTTTAAAATATCTTTTTCTTGATTTCAAGGAAAACCACACCCATTGTAGAACATGCACAATAATAGAAGCATTCTAACAATGAGACTGGTGTTATATTTTGAGTTCTCCTCTTTTAATCATTTTTCTATGCATATTTTTTGGCATTGGCATTCTATTGTGGTGTTAAAGAAAAAACAAAAATAAAAACGCTACCTGTAACTTAACACAGATCTATTAGCCCACAGTACCATATGTCTGAAATCCTCATGACTGCTCAGGGTCTCCCAAGGCTGATGAAAAGGTGTCACCAGGCTGAAAATGCCCTGGAGAGCAGCACTGCTAGGAAGACCAGAGGGTGCTCATAGTTGGTGTGTCCATGTCAGTCTCCACCAGCAGAGGCTCTCAGGAAGAATTAGCGTCTAAGTTTTTTCAGGTTCTTGTATCTGTAGGTCTGGGGCTCCCTTCCTTGCTGGTTGTGGGCTCCACCTCTCTCAGCTCTCTGAGGTGGCCTGATCGCCCTCTCTCCTGGGCTCCTCTGTCTTCAAACCACCAATAGTGCGCAAGTCATTCTTATGCTTTGGATCCCTGCCTTTCTGTCCAAAATGCATTCTGCTTTCGAAGGACTGGTTGTTAGGCCCACAAGGATAATCTTCCTGTTATGAGCAACTGTACTAGAAAGCTTACTGCAATCGTAGGGTGATACCCCATCCCATTCACAGACTCTGGGTTAGGAAGTAGAATCTTGGGGAATGTTTAGGATTCTGCCACCTTATGGTTTGATGTTTTAAAAAATATTTTGATGTTTAATCGTTAATTTTACATTTTAAATAATCTTAAAGTGGATCAAGATGTTACCATTTTGCAAGAGTTTCACTTAACTGTGCAATGCAGTTTTTTTCTGTCCTTCAGCGTTCTTTTAGAATATGTTTTGGACTGCAGAATATTTCATGGGGTAGAGGAACACCATCTACTTTGATCAAATGTATATTATTGGACTTTTACAATGTTTCAAAGTCTACAGACTTATATATCATGCAGGAAAGAACAGGATTCTCTATGCCTTGTAAATCCTTTGGTGTAAATTGGGATGTGTATTTTGGGGCTTCTAAGACATACAGCCAAGCTGACCTCTGGGAGGGTCAGGCCTGCTCACCTTTCTGCCAACAGGAGTAAATCTGCTCACTTCTCTGTGGCCCTGGTTACATTTGTTTAAATAGGATAGCAGCAATTTGAGGCTCTCACACCATAAACACGTCAACGTTACCATCCCCTCTCCGTGACCCTGGCCTTCCACAGCATTTCTGCTCCCTAGGGTATTTTCAGCCAGGGATATCAAAGGCCTCAGCATTCTTTGCTACTCACAGGGTTATAAATCAAGAGCTGCCTCATGGTTGACCCCAAAGGCTCATCAGCAGAGTCCTTTCCTGTGCATGTGCCTAGATGGTTAAAAACAGTGACCTGAGAGAGTGTCTTCAATACGGTTTTTTCCACAATCGTGAGTCCCCTGGCTTCAGTGTGTGTAGAAAAAATAGCCTTTGGCCTTTGCTGGAATAATTCTCTCACTCATTTAGCTATTTATGTTAGTATTTAGTTAAATGGCTGCTCTCCTGTGCTTTCCTACCATGGACCTGTGCTGTGCCTCCCTCTGAAACACTAAGTCTTTCTTTAGAGGCAGGAAGGGTGCCAGGGCCAGGACAAGAGCATGTGAACTTGGCAGCCCAGGTGCTACGTGTCCAGGCAGAGGGCTTCTCTTGGCAACTGCCTTGTCTGGCTGAAGATGAGCTACCAGGAAGGCAGAAATAGGTTGGTGCTTATCCTTCCCTGATGGTCAAGGCCTAGCAACCACCTTCAGTTGTCCCCCAGTCAGAGACCCTGGTCTAAGAACATAAAATGAAATAGCAGCACTAAGTCATGGTCCCCTAAGGGCTGAATTTTCAAGGGTGATTATTAATGACAACAGAGTGGACAGTTCAATACAACCATATGTTGAGAATTGGGGAGTCCTAACAAATGAACAGTCTCAGGCTGTTCACTAGGAATTAAATCTGAACCTAACAAAGTTGCAGAGAAACAACCTATAAAGTTTGTCTCCTTGAGCAATAAGAAGTGCAAAGCAAATCTCTTCTATGAATAATTTAGGCTTCCAAAGCTATTCCTATTAAATAAAGTGAAATGTGCACATACGCATATGTGTGCACTGATATACATGCATGAATTTATGTATGTATTCTCCAAATAAAAAATATATTCTGTCTTCCATATCTTTTAAACCTTCAAAGAAAAAAGAAAATTGATGTGTTATAATACAGCTTTGGAAAATAAATGAGACCCCCTGCATCTAGAAACCTGTGGGCACCAGAGGAGAAAGTGAATGTCTGAGCCCTGCTGACGAACATGTTCGTACCGGAGAGGAAGGAAGCTGAAAGGCAGTGAGTACCCGTTGTGGCCCAGGATGTTTGAATCTATTCTGTCATTTGCAAACATTTTGTTTTAATCAGATTTTTCACTGCTATGGCCAATAAAGTGGCCAAGAACAATTTTAGAGCAAGAAAAGTTTATTTGGAGCTCACGGTTTCAAAGGTCTCAGGCCATAGATAGCAGGCTTCCTTCCTCTGGGCTTCAGGTGAGGTCGAACATCATGGCAGAAGAGTGTGGTGGAGGAAAGCAGCTGAAGACATCACACCAGGAAGCAGGAGACTCCACTTGCCAAATACAAAACATATGCCGCCAAGGCATGTCCCCAATGACCTCCTCCAGCCACACCCCACCTGCCTGCAGTTACCACTCAGTTAATTCCTATCAGGATCAATTTGCTGATTAGGTTAAGGCTCTCATAACCCAATAATCACCTCTGGGCCTTCTTGCATTGTGTTCCACATGAGCTTTGAGGGGACACTTCACATCTAAACACATCTCTTCCTGCTATTCTTCAGAGTAAAGTAATGAGAGTTTGTAACCTGCAGGTATAGAAATGACTGGTCCTTCAGTGCAAGTGGCATGTTCATGCCTAAATGTGGCCACAGCTATAAGGAAATGAGCTCTACGAATGGAAAACAGATACCTCCAGGGGCCACCATTAGCTTCTCATCTCCTACCTATTGGTGTCTTCAGCTCTACACCCAACTTAACAAGGCCCCAGCATCTTTCCACTGCAAGAAGTGGCCTTTCCCTTTCTTAGCCCAAGCCCATGTGTTTTAGTCAGCTTTTCCATTCCTGTGACTAAAAGACCTAACAAGAACAATTTAGGAAGAAAAGTTTATTTGGGGGAATCATTATTTCAGAGACCTTAGTCCACAGAAGGTCAGTTCCATTCCTTGGGGCTTGAGGTGAGGCTGAATATCATAGTGTGGTGGAGTGAAGCAGCTCACATGATGATCGGGAAGCAGAGAGCGAGACTCCAAGCCAGATACAAAATATATACCCCAACGGCGTGTCCCACGGTGGCCCACCTTCTCCAGTCACATCCTATCTGCCTTCAGTTGTCAGGTAATCCCTATCAGGATTAACTCAGTGATCAGATTAAGGTTCTTATAACCCAATCATTTCACCTCAACCTTTGTGCATTTGTCACTCATGAGCTTTTTGGGGACACCTCACATTCAAGCCATATAATACCATGCCTTTATCCATTAGCTTTTAATCATAGATCTTGATGTATCAGTAGACCCCATAAGGGCAGTAGGTTTTTAACCAGGGCCACAAAAATGAGAGCACAGAGACAGCTAGCCATTCACTGTGTCTGAACTCAGCCTGTGAAACGAGGCCTCTTGGCTTAACAAATGGCCTTTCAGTGACTGGCAACTTACACCCATGCTGGTGAGGACAGCCTTCCCTAGCACCAATGCTATCAATAAGTAATCCTTGCAAGTTGTTCTGTGGCCAGAGTTATCCTATTTTGTATTATTGCTTTGGATCAAAGCAATTTTTTTTTTCTAAAGGAAATATTTTGTGCATTTCTGAGTCTAGGATCTGATGCTGATGCCTAGGACTATATAAGAAAGGACAAGGTTCTTACATTTCTTTAATTCTGGGTGCAACCTTTAGGCATTTTATTATATATACATTACTATATACCATTATGTATTTTATTAAATATAAATTATTATATGTGTTATATATCAATTGATACATGTTTATATATGTGTAAAATATTGTATATAAATTATTAATATACTTTTATATATTTTACTATATATAGTTATATATTGTATACATTGATATATATTTTATATATATTATAAATATGTATATTATCATATGGTTCTATGGACTATGTGTATTTTTTTCCATGGGTCTATATATTAGACTGTAGATCTACATATACAATGGATATGCATAATACACACCACCCACAAGCATCCATTGGTTTTATTTTTCTGGAGAAATTTCATTAATACAATAACTGTGACTTTATATTTTACAAATAAAATACAAAATGCCAACTAATGATGTAAGGCCATAACTGTTAAGAATGTATTTCCCTGTGCAGATCTGAGGGGATTGGGAGGCAGGGGCTTAGGGCTTTCTGAGACCTCAGGTGACTGAAGGAGCCTGAGTTGTCACAAGGTTTGGCCCGACAGGTGGCCCCAGACTTAAAGGTATACAGTGCTGATATTGGCTCTGGACTCATCAATCGATTCATAGGTCCAACACTGCTGTTATGGTGAATTACAGCCATGGTAGGAGGGCAAACTTTCCCTTATGAGTGATTCTTAAAGCCTGTTTATGTAATCTTGTATAAAGTATAGGGTTTTTTTTATTTATTTAAATATGACCAAATGAGGGCTGTGTGTTTGTGATCATAAAGGATGCCATTGCTTAAGCCATCATGGAACTCCTTTGACACTGACTTCATAGCCAGTTTACTGTCAAAGAAGCAAACCAACACTCTTCACCATAGTCTTGGGACGATCTACAGTAACCCTGGGTTGTGGTTTGAATAGGAGGTATCTCCCAACAAGCTCATATGAGACAATCCAGGAATGTTCAGAAGTGAAATGATCAGGTTATGACAGCTGGACCTAATCTGTGGATTGACCCACCGATGACTTAATAGTTTGAAGGGACTACTGTCCTGGGTGGTAACTGCAGGTAGGCGGGCAAGGCTGGAAGAAGTAGGTCAGTGGGGCCCTGGGGATCTATTTGGTCACCCTAGCTCCTCCTCCTCTCTCTGCTTCCTAGTTGCATGAACTGAGCGGCTTCCTCTGCCACACCCTTAGCCTATGAGGTTCTTTCTCACTGTAGGCCCAGATCAATGGAGCCAGCCAACCATGGACCAAACTTTTTCCCTTCTCAGTAGTTCTTGGACAGGTATTTTGGTCACAGAGGTCCCAGCATACCTGTATCTCGTTTCGCAGTTTCCCCCTTCCCCACTCCTTCTTCAACCATCAATGGATAACAACCCAGAGTTTCTAAGGGGAAGGTGGTGTGTGGCTGTTCCTCCAGCATTCAGATGGGGAGGATGGGGGAGTGATAGCCCCAGACCAAGGCGAGGACCATCAGGAAATAAGGGCATCACCATCACTCTCCCTTCCACGTCCCAGTAGACAAGAGTGGCCTTCTTACTGTGATAGTGCCCGTTTCTTACTCAGGCTCCATAAAACCAGATAAGTGACTGCTCTTGCTCTCCGTTAAGACCCAGAGGCTCTCAGAAGTCAGGAGCTAACCATACGCATACTTCAGAATGTGCCAGTGTGGCTTTCATGTATTTCAGAGAGTACCTCCCCTTACCCTGCTAAAGTTGGAACATGGTAAAGTGTCCTGCTGCTCCCTGGGAGCCAGCAGGCTTAACATGCTGCTATAGTTTGGATATGGAATGTCCCCCAAAGGCCTGTGGATAAAAGGCTTGGTCCCCAACCCACAGCACTATTGGGAGGTGGTGAAACCCTAGGAGGTTGGTGGTGTGGGAGGTGCTTAGTCTTTGGGGGCATGCCCTTGAAAGGGTATCATGGGTCCCAGCCCCTTCCTGTCTCTTGCTTTCTGGTTGTGATGTAAATGGATCTGCTTCACCATGCCCTCTTCCAAGATATGCTGCCTTTGTCAGGGGCAAAGCAATGCAATCAATCATGCACTGGAAGTTCCAAAGCTGAGAGCCAAAATAAACCTTTTCTCTTTATAAGTTGAGTATTTTTGGGAGTTTTGTTATAGTGATAGTGATGGAAAGCTGACAAATACATATCTCATTATTGCTGATTCAACTCTTTTCTCCTGCTGGTCTTCTGCTAAAGGCAGCATATGTTAATTGTTAATTTAGACTTTAAAATTAAACTGGTTGGATCTGAATTCATGTTCTACCACTCAGTGGTGGTGGAACATGGAACAAATTACTTAACTTTTCTGTGCTTCAGTTTCTTCATCTGTAAAATGAGACTAATAATAGTACCTATGGTTGTTTCAATAATAATGGTTGTTTCAGTGAGTTGAGATTTGTAAGGCATTCAGTATAGTTCATGGTACAGAGTAAGCTCAAGGCAGGTGTGAAAAAGACCATGTGTATGAGGAAGGAGGATGATTGGAGGAGGCAGAAAGGGCAACAACATAGAGATCACATCTACATCTTTGTTGATGCAATCCCCAAGGCCAGGAGGGTCAACAACACCTGTTATATACTATACTCAATGAGCATGTATTTTTTGAGTGTAGACTATTGCTATACTTGGGTATGTTTGATCCAAAACTGTGTTTTTAACTACTAGGCAGTATTTATGTTGCCTCTCTGAGATACTAAATTTTCCTTAGTCATAGTGCTTAAATCTATGAATTTTACCAACTCCAGAGCTTGAAGCTCCAGCACATAATTTGTATTCAAATTGCATCTGATTTCATACAACAGAGTTATCAAGCCTTCACAGTACATATTACTGGGTGAATAAGGCAGTCTAAAGATTCATTCTGTGTGATTTCAATTATATAACATTCTGGAAGAGGCAAACTATAGACAGTAAAAAGATCAGTGGCTTCCAGGGGTTCAGGGGAGAATGGGTGAACAGGTGAATCAACAAAACTATTCTATATGATACTGTAATGGTGGATGTATGTCATTATCCACTCATCAAATCCTATAGGATTGCATAACACAGAGAACTATAATACAAACAATGGACTTTACTTGACAGTGTATCAGATTGGTTCATCAGTTCTAGCAAAATGGACCACACCAATGCAATATATTAATATAGACAATGTGGGCAAGGGAGAGGGGATATGAGAAATGTCTACACTTTAAAAAAATTGTGAGGGCTGGAGCAGTAGTTCAGCAGTTAGGGCATTTGCCTGGCATGCGCAAGTACACAAGTTAAACCCCAGCACCATGTACATGACGAAGTCTCAGAGCAATAAGGGCCACATGAAAGATTAAACAAAAGTCAATTCTCTCTCTCTCTCTCTCTCTCTCTCTCACTGTCCCTCTCTCTTTAAAAGAAAATTGTGCAAATTTTTTTGAAATAAAAAAGTATACTAAAGAAAGATTTTAAAATAAAAATTTAAAAAACCATATGAAGACTTCACTTCCATCTTTAAATCAAGAAAAAATTATAGACAAAATATTCATTATTATAAAATAAGCATTTTCTATTCATCTCATTTAATCCCCACAAATGATAAAGTAGGTATAACTCTCAAAAACAGAAACCAAAAGATGAACATGTTGTATGTGCATCCCATTTTTCCCCCTAATTAGATAGCAATTGTTTCCTCTATCTGACTGCTTTTTCCCTACTATCAAATACAGTCTTCACCAATTGGACTGATTTGTCCATCAGCTGGCATTACATTCCTTTCAAATCCACTTCTAGTACTTTATGCTTTTTGAAAAGCACAACTTGAAAGAGAGTCATAGAGAAATTTACAAAATTTTATATAGGCACAAAGGAAGACTGAGGGAGTAGGCATTTTCTGTGTTAGATAGCTTTCTGTCACTATGACAAAGCACCTGAGATAACTTATAAAGAGGAAAGGTTAATTTGGGCTCACAGTTTTGAAGGTTTTAGATCTCCTTCACTGGGGCTGTGGTGAAGCAGCATATTAAGGCAGGGACACACAGTAAAGGAAACAGGTCACCATGTGGTGGCCAGGAGGCAAAGAGAAAGAGGAGGGGCCATGGCCCTAGGATCGCTCTCAAGGGCTTGCCCTGATGACCTGCTTCCTCTAAATAGGCTCCACCTGCTTAAGTTTCCACCACCTCCCAAAAGCACCACCAACTGAGAACCAAGCCTTTAACACATGAGCCTGTGGGTAACATTTCAGATCTAAACTATAATACATAAGAGCTATATTCCCAACTGAGTAGGATATTTCAGACATAGTGAGCAACCCTGGGCTGCGTCGCATCTGGAAAATCAATACAATACTGCTAAATTTACACTTTTTCCTCGATATTCTCCTGCTCACAACTCTTCTGACTTCTATTGCTTTCTTTTTAGGGTAAAATCTAGTTCAATTATACTATTCCTGCTCATGCATTAAGTGTTTATTGACCTCAATAAATTTTTTTAAAAAATGTATTTATTGAGCACCACTAGATGCCAAGCACCATGCTAAATACTGAGTACTGAGTGGCAAGAAAAACACATGTTATATGAGGCTTCTGACTGTCCTTCCTGCCAGCCATGGACCTCCCAGTGCTCAATCTTGCTCATACTTTCTTTTTGCCTGTTTTCCTGTCCCCGCTGAGGGCTTACCCAGAGTTTCTGGATTGAGCACATCCAATTCCTGATAAAACACCTTGCTATCAATTTAAGAAGATAAATTAAATATTAGAAATAAACTTCCACTATGCTACCACATAGTGGAAGCATTGTTAGGCAGAGGCTCTTGTTTGAGCAGATTTCCAGGGATGAATTTTAGATTTTGTGAATTAATGGTGTGCTCTGTAACAATTGATTGCTTTCCCTTGATCCACTCTAAATTTCCAGACATTTTAATTCCATTGAGTACTGTCTTGCTCTCAGAATCCATAGTAGTTAGAAGGTTGTGACTTGGGACTTCTTATATCTTTCCTTATCTCATTCTGCTAAATCCTTCCTCCACCCTCCCCACCTCCAGCAACATGAGGTTCCACAGTTGAGTCTTCACTTCCTGCACACATCTGCTGCTCTGCCAGATCTTCTCTGGAGAAAATTTTCCTTCAAAATGCTACCTATTGTTAGTTATTGTGCAGCCCTTCCTGTACTGTTGTTTAAGTAAGGCTTTCCTGAAAATTACATTCTCCCAACAGGCTTTTATCACTTTCCAGATGGAAGAATCCAGAGATTTGAAGAAATCACTGGAAGGATAGGGTAGTTAAGTACTGTCATAAGACAGCCTGCTGGCTAAAACCATGTCAGTTTTTTGACAGTGTTCTGTTGTGGTTTGTAATTGCTCTGTGATGCAGTCAACCTCTGTGGTGATGAAAAGGTGTTATGATCAACAGAAAGTGTTGAACAGACACCAGCAAGGCCCAGTTCCTTTAACTGTACGCAAAGGATGTGGTTAATGTCCATGGAGATCATGGAGCTCTGCAGCCTGTCTGCAGGTCTCCAGGAGGCTCCCAAAAGATGACATCATTGGTGGGAGTAAAGACTCTATTGGGGTTTTATGAAGTGCCCCTTGCTGTTCTAGTGTTATAACCCCCTGGACCATCTCCACGCTTCTTGATTTCTACGTGTTCATGCATTTTCCAAATGTGTGATCCACTCCTCCTGCCCCCCAAAAGGCTGTAGGCCCTTCTATACCCCACCTTCCGTGCCTCTGAGGAAGGTTAGACAGCTTGGCAGAGTCAGCTCAGCAGGGATGACCCCCGCCCCCTGGGGATTGAACCCAGGGCTTCACAAATGCTAGGTCAGCACTTTCCCACTGCCAACATCTCAGCTCTTTCTTTCCTTTTAAAAACATTTTTGGGGGGCTGGAGCAGTGGCTCAGCAGTTATGGGGTTACAGTGCATACACTAGTACCTAAGTTCAAACCCCAGGACCACATACACAACAGTCTGGGAGCAATGAAAGCCACGTGAAAAACTAAATAAAATTGATTCTGTCTCTGTCTCTGTCTCTCTCTCTCTCTCACTGTCCCTCTCTCTTAAAAAAAAAGTATATGTATATATGTGTGCATATATATGTATATATTGCATCTGAGACAGAAAGCAATGTAGGCCCTTACTGTAGCAACTATTTGAATTTGAAAGGTAAGAAGAAGAAAGCTGAAACATTAAACCAGCATTCTTACCCTTCTTGATCTCAGGATCCCTTTAATATCCTTAAATGTGTTGAGTCCTCCCCTGCCAAAAAAAAAAAAAAGCTTTTATTATTTGTTTTACCGATACTTACAGTACTAGAAATTAAAACAAAACATTTAAAATATTTAATTAATTAAAAAATAATAAATCCATTATACATTAATTAGCACAGCCAACATTTTAAGTAAGAAGAGAAAGAAAATTCCAAGCAGAGAGTCATTGTTTCATATTCTTGTGAAAATTTTTAATGTTAGTGATTCTCATATCTACTTCCACATTTAGTCTGTCTCAATAGCACAGTCCAAGTGTCTCCTGAGAATCTTAGCTATATATTCATTGAAAGAATGAGACTAAAAAAGGCAAATATCTTGCTATTAAATGAAAATATTTGACCTCAAATAACAGGGATCCATGAATCACATATTTTAAGAAACAGTTCAACAAATAAATTGTTTCACTAAAGAAAGAAAGTGGGGGACCCAGATACATAGGTTGCCCAATTTTGGTCCCCTTTGGATGTTGGGGGATACCCTGGCAGTGATGTATGGGCTCACCTGGTCAGGAGCGCATCTGCTCCAGCACACGTGGTATGATTGGGCTTTTTTGCACACTAGCAAGAACCGAGGGCCTTTCACTTACCCACCTGATTCCAGTGGGCCCAATCTCTTTCCTACTCAAGCCCTCCCTGCTGCGACCTTCTCATCTGGAAGGCTGCTTTTGTTGCTTGTTGACACACTGCAGGTCCACCTCTGATGGGTCCTTGACCTGGTGGTGTGATGATAATATAGTCCACATTCACTCCAGGCCACCTGCTCTGAACAGTCTCTGATAATTTCAGGTTTTCTCACAGTGGGGCAGAGGATTGAGCACTAGGGGTGCATGCCTTATATTGCATGAATCTGCCAAGGGATGCTCTGTTCAAGATTTTCCCTCTGGGAAAAATAGACATCTTCATGATATTGAGTCTTTTATTCATGAACATTTAAACACCTCCATTTATTTAGTTCTTTAATTATTCTTAGCAATGTTTTATAATTTTCAATGTACAGCTGTGCTTCTTTTGTTAAATTTATTCCTGAATATTTTCTTGTTTTTGACACAATTATGAGTGGAAGTGTTATCTCAATTTCATTTTTGAGTTGTTGATTTACTAATATGTAGAAATACAAGTGGTGTTTGTATATTCTTCTTGTATCCTGTTGAATGTACTTATTATTTCCAGCAGTTTCTTAAATGAAATATTTAGGAATTTTAACATATAGTGATAGAGATTAGGAGAGATAGTAAAATGGCTAGGTAGGGGCCCCATTCAATCACACCTAGCAGCTAATAGGCTTGCTCAGGGCCTTCAAATGCAAAAGACCCTGAGGCTCACCTGTGGGAGCAACTCCTTTGACCCCAGGCAGGAAAACTGAGAAGTGGGGGTGGACACAGAAGGGAACTAGGAAAGATTTGCTACTTGTTCTACATAGAGTTTAACCAATGATTTTGGTGCTTAGTCTCAATGCCTGTTTTACAAAGTCAGGTACTTTTTCCTCAATGCCTGCTTTACGTGAATCTTAATCAAGGCTCATACCCCAAACCATTAAAACCCCTGGCCTAACACACATAAGATGGTATACTGCTTTCAGGTACTCCTCCAACTAGGGGAGCCTCTGCTCTCCTTCTTTAAATAAATCCTACTCCTTTTACTCTACCCTTCTGTGGTTGTCTGTGGATTTTATTCATCAAATTCGTGAGAACCCAGGAGAAGATTTGTGCTGAATTCCCAGGGTATATTTCCACACCACGAGCTGCAACACACAGCTCAATAGTAACAGGGAAAACCCCAGCTAAAAGCTAACGGCTAACTCTATTTTGGCTGCAGAAATCTACAGCCAGCCCAAATTCCCAGTATTTTTTTGTTGTTTTGTTTTTTTTAATGAGAAGGACAGTGAAAGAGAGAGGGAGAGATAGAATCAATTTTTATTGAGTTTTTCACTTGACTTATATTGCTGTGACACTTAGTTGTGTATGTGGATGCTGAGGTTTGCTGTGACACTTAGTTTTGTACGTGAGTGCTGAGGTTTGAACCCGTCCGTGTACTTGCACATGCTGGTACTGTAACCACTGAGCCACTGCTCCAGACCCCAAATTCCCAGTTTTAATTGGGAATAGCTACAAACACTGAAAATGGGCTACTTTGGCTGCTGAAATCTACATTTAGCCCAAATGCCATTCACCAGCGGGAGCAGAGAATCCAGCCTCATCTCAAAACCCCTGCATCAACAGGAGATTATCATCTGTGAATGAAGACAGATTTACTTCTCCTTTTCCGCTCTAGATGCCTTAACTTTCATCTTCTGGTGGCTTTTTTCTTTCTTTCTTCCTTTTTTAAATTTTGTTTTGTTTTGTTTTCTTATCATGGCCAGAATTTCCAATCCTATGTAGAATACCATCAAGAAAAGCTGATGTCCTTGTCTTACTATCGATTCAAAGTTAAAGAGTTTGTGTGATTCATCCTATCTGGTCATGGTGAATAATCATTTTTATATGCATCTAGATTGTTTGCTAAGTTTTTGTTGAGTTTTTTTTTTTTTTTTTTGCCTGTCCTTCCTGGGCACTATCAATCTTTCTGTTCCTTGTCTTGTGATATCTTTGTTTAGCTCTGTCACTAGGATAGTATTGGCCACATCCAATGAGTTCCTCTCTGTTTTCTCAGAGAGTTTGTGAAAGACTGGTATTATTTGATAAAAATTGACCTGTGAAGTCATCTGTTTCTGGAACTTTTTCTTATGGAAAGATTTTTTTTCTTTTTAATCATGATGAAATATAAATAACCTAAAATTTACCATCACAACCATCCATCTCCAGACATTTTCATCTTCCTAAAATGAAATTCCTTACCTATTAAACAACAATTCCACATTTCCCTCTCTCAGCTCTTGGCAGCCCCAATCCTACTTTCTGTCCCAACAATTTGACTATTCTAGGTGCTAGGTATAAAAAGAATCCTACAATATCTGCCTTTTGTGACTGGTTTATTTCACTTAGTATCACATCTTCAAGGGTCACCCATGTTGTAGCTTATGTTAGAATATCCTTCCTTTAAAAAACTCAATACCATTCCATTGCACATACATACCACACTTTATTTATCCAATCATCTGTCAATGAGCACCTGGGTTAATTCCACCTTATGGCTAGTGTGAATGAATAATGCCATTATGAACATGAACATGTAAATATTTGCTTGAATCACTGCTTCCAATTATATTAAATATATACCCAGAAATAGAATTAATGGATATGTTGTATTCTACATTTAATTTTTTTAAAACCTGCCACACTCTTTTCCATAGTGGCTGCAACATTTTACATTTCTAAAAGTGATACACAAAAGTTCTGATTTCTCCAATATCCTCACCAGCACTTGTTTTTTGTTTGTTTTTTTAATAGTAATCATCCTAATGAGTATAAAAGTAGTCCTTTTGGTTTTGATTTGCTATTATGGTTTAGATTTCAGGTGTTCCCCAAAAGCTTTTGTGTGAGACGATGCAAGAATATTGAGAGGTGAAATGATCACATTAGGAGAGTTGTGCCGTAACCAATCAGTGAATTGATCCACTATCATGTATTAACTTGATGGCAACTGTGAGCAAGTAGGGTGTGGCTGAAAAAATTAGGTCCCTGGAGGTGTGGCTTTGGGGTTTATGTTTTGTCCTTGGGGAGCAGTGCTCTCTCTGCTTCCTTGTTGCCTTGTCCTGAGTTACTTTTCTCTGCCGTGCCCTTCCACTGTGATGTTCTGCCTTACTTGGGCCCAAAGCTATGCAGTTGACCGACCACCAACTAAACCTCTGAAATCATGAGTCAAAATAAACTTCCCCCACTACATCGCCCTTGTCAGGTATTTTGGCTACCGCAATGCAAAATCTGACTAAAAAAAATTGCATTTCCCTAATGACTGATGATGTTCCGCATCTTTTTACATGCTTATTTGGTCATTTATGTATCTTCTTTGGAGAGATGTTTATTCAAGTTCTTTTTTCTTTTCTTTTTAAAGAAAGAGAAGGAGAGAGAGAACTAGAATCAATTTTATTAATTTTTTCATTTGGCCTTTGTTTGTTTGACACTTAATTGCGTATGTGGTGCTGTGGTTAGAAGCTGGGTCCTTGCATTTGCAAGTACTCCAGCCGCTGAGCGACCACTCCAGCCCCCTTTACTCAAAAGTTTAAAAACTGAGTCATTAGTCTTTTATTGTTCAGGTGTAGGAGTTTTTATGTATTCTTGATATTAACCATTTATCAGAAAAATCATTTGCAAATATTTTCCCATTTGAATTGCCTTCATACTCTACATTGATGTCTTCTTTGAAGCATAAAAGTTTTTAATTTTGGTAAAGTGCAATTAACCTACTTTTACTTTTATTGTCTATGCTTTTGGCATCATATCCAAGAAGTAATTACCGAATCCAGGGAGATGAAGGCCTTCTCTATGAAAAATTTTAGCACTATGTTTAGGTTTTTAGCTTTTTTTTTTTTTAAAGAGAGGGAGAAAAAGAATTTAAAACTTTATTTATTCATTCATCTGGCCTTTGTTTCTCTGATACTTAGTTATGTATGTGGTGGTGGGGTTTGAACCCAGGTCCTTGAGCATGCCAAGCAAGTTCTGTAACCACTGAGCCACTGCTCCAGCCCCTTAGCTCAATTTTTTTTGTTAATTTTTGTATATTGTGTAAAGTAAAGGTCTAACTTTATTTATTGCATTTGGATATTCAATTTCCTAATATTATTTGTGGAAAAATCCTCCTGTTTCTTCGTTGGGTGATCTTGACCCCCCTTCTCATATTTATTTGATCATCTATGCCAGCTCTTATTTCTGGAAACTCTGTCCTATTCCATTGAACTTTGTGTCAGCTTTATGACAGTTCCACACTGTTTAAATGCAGTAGTTTTGTAGTAAGTTCTGAAATCACAAAGCACGAGACCTGGCTCTTCATTTTAAGGATTTTAGAATGCATTGCTCTATTTCTATAGAAAATGACATCAGGATTTTGATAGGGATTGCATTGAATCTGTAGATAATTTCAGGTAGTGACATATTAACAATGTAAGTCTTCCAACCATGGACATAGGATGTCTCTCTCTCTCTCTCTTCTTCATCCTCTTACTACTCCTACTACTTTTCCTTCTTCTTTTTAAATTTATTTATTTATTATTGTGGTAGTGGCAATTGAGCCCGGGGGTGTTCTGCCACTGAGCTAAATTCCAAGCCATTTTTAAATACACAATGGAATTCTACCTATAGTTCTCACCCAGTTAATACTTATCAGTGGATTAATCCATCGATTAGGTAATACCTCTCATAATGTAATCATTTTTTTATATTACACATGAGCTTTTGGGAGATACCACATGTCCAAACCATAACACACTTTAAAATACGTCAATCCTTCAAAGAACTTAATATCCAGAAGCTTAGATCTCCATACATATTTGAGGCACTATGGGGGCAATATAGCAGATCAACAAAAGAGAGTTGATGACTTCCACAAGGTATAATGGTGATAAATCCATGTGGGTTGGTAGTGAAAAAATTTCATCAGGTAAAGGGAATCTAAAGCAAAGTCTTAAATACATCCATAGATTCATTTTTGTGGATAGTGTGGGTAATATGAGATTGGAGGCTCCATCAGGGAAGGATTTGTGCTATTTATTCCAGAATTTTCAGTGTCTAACATATTAGTATATACAGAATATGTGTTTAATGATTTGCATTCACTTAATTGAGAGAAGAAAGCATTTCACACAGGAAGAACATGTATAAAAGTGTTTAGGGGGTTGGGGATTTAGCTCAGTGGCAGAGTGCTTGCCTAGCATGCGCAAGACCCTGAGTGCAGTCCTCAGCCCTGAAAAAAAAAAGTGTTAAGGTTGGTGTGAAAAAGGGTGTTACAAGGGCTTAGAATACTGTGCAATACTAGATGACTTCTTAGTCTAGATTTCATTGGTGCTTGGATAATTGCATATTCTTTTTCTGTTTCCATATTTTTAAATTGGTGCATTATAGTTGTACATAATAGTGAGATTTGTTTTTACACATTCATACATGCACATGATATAACAATATAATTTGGCTAATATCCCTCCAAGCACTTCCCCGCTGCTCCCTCTCCTTCTACCCCATGGTCCCTTTCCTCTAACGATCTCCCTTTGACATCATGAGAGCCCCACCACCTAAATTATACATTCTTTCCATGGCCTCTAGTCCTAACACAGAAGAATAGTTTACTGCACAAATATTGTCTTATTTATTTATTTTTTATTTGTTTGACATGGTCTTACATGTTGGAGGGAATCGTTACATATTTATGCATACATGGATATTGACAAAGTAAGTTAAGGCTGATTCTAGTCCAGTAACTCCCCCCCTGCATCCACTCCCCACTCTTATATCTCCTCTGAAATACCCCCATTTTAGGATAGAAATAAGCATGTACAGCATATACATGTATATTACTTTTTGAAATTTCTAAGTTTCTCTGCCTGCCTGTGTGCAGTTGGGCTTCTCATGGGATTCGAGAGTTTCCAGTTGCATTGATAAATTCCCCTTATCCATCCCTCAGCTCCCTGCCTCCCTTTTTTTTATCCCCATACCTTCATAATTATGATTTCCTCACCTTATGTGAAATTTCTACTATGTTGAGTTTATTATTTAAACTTAGCTAACTTCCATCCTATCTTAGATTTTACTCTAGCTTCCACATATGAGAGAAGACATTTGGCACTTAAGTCTCTGTCATTGGGATATTTCACTCAGCATAATTTTTTCCATCTCCATCCATTTGGCTGCAAATGCCAATATATCTTTCTCTCTAACAACAAAGTAGAACTTCATTGTACATATATATATACCACAATTTTTGAATCTATTCCTCCATCACAGGGTATCTGGGTTGTTTCCGTAATTTAGCTATTGTAAATTGAGCTTCTATAAACATTGATGTAGCTGTGTCTCTACAGTATGCCGATTCCAGTTCTTTTGGGAAAATACCCAGGAGTGGGATAGCTGGGTTGTAAGATGGTTCTAACCCTAGTTTTTGAGAAGTCTCCACACTGCTTTCCAGAATGGCTATACAAGCTTGCAGTCCCACCAACAGTGTGATAGTTTTCTATTCTCCCCACAACTCCTCCAGCATCTGTTATTGTTCGTATTCTTCATTTTAGCCACTCTGCCTGGGTGAGGTGGAATTTCAGTGAAGTTTTGATTTGCATTTCTCTGATCACTAGTGATATAGAACTTTTTCTCATGTATTTAATGGCTTTTTAGAATTCCTCTGTTGAGAAGTTTCTATTTACTTTCCTAGCCCATTTATTGATTGGATTATTTGTGGTTTTGGTGTTTAGTTTTTTGAGTTCTTTATGTATTCTGGATATTAGTCACCTGTCAGAAGTGTGCCAGGCAAAGATTTTCTCCCATTCTGTAGGTTCTCTCTTGACACTCTTGACTAATTTTGTAGTTGTGCAGAAGCTTTTCAGTTTAATGGCATCCCACTCATTGATTCTTAGCTTTAATTCTTATGCAATGAGAGTCTTGTTAAGGAAGGAGGTGCATACACTTATGTGGTGGAGTGTTGCTCCTATTTTTTTCTTCTTGGAATTGTATAGTTGCTGGTTTAATTTCTAACTCTTTGATCCATTTCAATTTGATTTTTGTGCCAGGTGAGCGATAAGGATCTAATTTCAGTTGTCTGCATATGGCTGTCCAGTTCATCCAGCACCATTTGTTGGATGTCTTTCCTCCACACTATAGTTTGCCCCCTTCGTCAAATATCAGATGGTTTAAAATTTGTGGGTTTGTCTCAGTAACTTCTATTCTGTTCCATTGGTCTTCATGTCTGTTTTGATACCAATATCACACTGTTTTTGTTACTATAGCCCTATAGTGTAATTCAGGTCAGATATTGTGACACCTCCTGTTTCCTCTTTCTTGCTTAGTAATGTTTTGGCTTGTCTGGGTTCCTGTTAGTCCAAATGAATCTGAGATAAAATTGCAATTCGTATTTCTTATTCTTACCGTTTCTTCCTCCTGTTTGAATGTGTGCTTCAAAATGCAGGAAAGAGTCTTTGTCAGTTTTGTTCAGCAATATATCCTGAGTGCCTAAAATCATGTCTGGCATATAGTAAATACCTGTGGAATGAATGAGTGTAGCAATAGGAATTCACCATGAGAAGAGATATTGGCTTCCATTATTTTATATATAATTGTGCCTAAGGTTCAATTCTTTCTCCAAGTGGGGGACATTGGTTTGTTAAAATCCTTAGAGGTAACATAGGCATTGGGCTTTGTGGCTGAGTGTTGACAAAGTTGGATTGTACTTTGTCTCCTCCTGTCCTGCTCAGTGATCTCCTTGTTTTAATGAATTGTCCTCTTGGGGACTGGCCATACCAATTTCTCCTTTTGTTATCCAGTTGATATCCATTTGTGGGAAGAAGGTACTTCTTCTCTCCCTGAAGGCTTTGTGATCCTACCCCTAGACCTTTTCTACTGTCACATCCAAGAAAAGTACTGTCATCCTGGATAGAATGCATGCACATGTTGGAACAGGGTTTCCTTTGTTTTGCTGTAACCGTTACCAGCATATGGAAAACATGCCACTATATACCACCATGATACTGGAGTTGGTAGAAAACAGAGGGGTTATACTCTGCCCCCATGACTGGTCACATGGTCACACAGCAATTCTTATTCTCTGTCTACCGTCTGCTTCTGGGAAATGTGGATATCAAAGCTTCTGTCACTTCATAAATCACTGATTTTTATTTTCCTGAAAAAGCAAATGGACTGATTTTTTTTTCACTTGCTGACCTCTGCAACTACCAGTAATCAATAGGTGACTGATATATAAGAGGAGACCAAAGACAGAATAAAGGAAACATTGGATTGCTTTTTAATTCTCACTCTGAAATAAGCATAAACACATACGAAGTTGGAAAAGCAGTGTAGAAAAGTCCCATGTGTACTTATCCAATGTCCTCCAAGGGTAGCAGCCTGTTGTGACTGCAGCACTTTATCAAAACCGGGAAATTGACACTGGCACACTATGATCACAGGAAGGTTTTAACATGCCCTTACCTAAAAAAAAAAAAAAAAAAAAAATTTCATTGAAAAGAATAGTTAAATTCTAGAAAGTAGCTGCTTTAGGTCTTAATGTTTTAATTTTTGTCATTTCCATAATGAAAGAGGATGAAATAAAACTATAACATATTTATATAGAAATAAGGTGCATTAGTTCCCTGTTGCTACCATGGTAAATTGCTACACACTTGGTGGCTTAAAGCAATAGACAGTTTTTCTCCTAATAGCTCTGGAAGCCAGAAGGTCAACATCAAGCTCAATGGACTGAACTCAAAGGGTGACAGGGTGAACTTCCTCTGGAGTTTCTAGGAGAACCTGTTCTTTGCCAACCACTGGTGTTGGTGTTCCTTGGCTTTCGGCCACAGCACTCAGTGTCTGACTCTGTCTGCATGTGGCTTTCTTCTCTTCTGTTGTGCATGTCATCTCCCTCTTCCTTATAAGGGCACTGATGATGGCATTTAGGGTCCATGCAGATAATCCAGGACAACCTCCTCATGCCAAGATCCTTGACTTGGTCACATCCTGAAAGACCCCTTCTCTTTGTGAGCTTACTTTTACAGGTTCCAGAGGGTTAAGAACCTGAACTTCAGGTGGCCATTATTCAGCCCACCTCACAAGGCAAATTTGGGATCAAATGAGGAAAGGCTGTCATCTGTGCAGCTGTGAGGGTTGTTACTGGAACTCGCTTTCACTTCAGCTTCAACAGGAAGCTCTTCTGATTCCTTAGAAAGAATTGAAAGCTTCGGGTTGTTTTTTATTTTACATTGTATTGGTCTACAATCGCTTCAAAAATCCAGAAATGAGTCAGCTTTCTCCCACTTTAACTTCAATGCCTTTTACGTGTTTTTACTAATGAGTTTGAAAGACGCAATGGAATTAACTATATTTTCATAAAGTGAAATTGTACTTTTTATGACATTGATAATTTGCATTTCTGAAATTTGCCGCTTTTCTTTGCATTTGTCCAAAATAAGTATTTCTTAATTTGTAAACCACACACTGGATCTGGATTGAGTCACCATTATTTTTTTCCATTGAAAGTGGTCATTTTTATAGTGAAAACCCCCCAAAATGTACTGGCTTGTGGGCTGATCTCGAGCTGGCATATGGATGTTTGATAAGACTGAAGGAGGAAGGCATGGAGACAGGTAGCTTGATGGCTCTCTGCCCTGCTCCTCCTCCTCCTTCGACATCCATGGTGAATCATGTTGGATTAGCAGTACCTCTGAGATGAAGACATTTAGTTACATTTCATTGCTTGCAAAGAAATTGTGTTAAGTGCCCTCAGTGCAATTACTTCAGAGAAGTTCTCATCTTGTGAGCCAATCATCTTGTAACAAAACAGGAGCAAGGGTCAGGGAAAAACAAAGAATGGTTTTGTGGTGCACAGGCGACCAACACAGAGCAGAGGTGTCAGATGTTCTTCCTGCCACGCAATGCAGATGACTTCATCCGTGGGGGAGTCCTCTCGCTGCTGCATTGGCTGGCTTCTCCCCAGAACATCACCACCACTTCTTAAGGGCAGTTTTTATGAGCCATGTGGAGCCCTGCAAACATGGCTGGGACTGTTGGTGCTGTTTGTTGGTTTTGTAATTTAAAAACTGATTTTTAAGATCTTTTTCAGATCTAAATTCCCAATTCATGACTCGAGGAATGATGTGTATGTCCACATGCATTAAGTATCTTTGTTCATGCTTTAAGTAACTTTTCCTTTTTTGTGTGTCTCTGGTTATTTAAGTTGTAATTTCTTACTGATTGAAATATTGCAAATCTAAAATTATATGTAGTATGAAAAAAATTTTAAGAGAGGACAGTGAGAGAGAGAGAGAGACAGAGAGACAGAGAGAGAGACAGAGAGAACCAATTTTTATTGAGTTTTTCACATGGCCTTCGCTGCTCTGACACTTAGTTGTGTACATGGGTGCTGGGGTTTGAACCTGTGTACTCCCGCATGTCCGGCAAGTGCCGAGCCACTGTCCAGCCCCCAAATTGGGGGTTTTGAAAGAACAGATGTATGTAAATATTTTGTAAAAATGTATTTCAGGTTCCTAGTCCAAATTTGCTTCCTTCTCCAGTGGCCAACTTGAAAATGACAAAAACAATGAGTAAAACAGAATAAAAGACTATTTTATTTGAAAATACATGCAAAACCCAAGAGTTAAAAACGAGAGCTGCCAAGCACCATAAATTTTGGATTAAACTAGACAAGTCACCACCAAGCACAAGCAATCTCCACAGGTATTTTCTGGCCTACAGCTTTTCATCAAAGGTAACAAAACCCTATGGGGGTCCAATTAAAGCTCCTTGTCAGGAATGTCCACCCCTGGCATTCCAGGCCAGCCAGGCTGGAAGGAAACCATCAAGGTGCCTGGTCTTTCTGCAAAGCACAAGGGCTCAGAGGCATTCAACTTAGTTTTAGCTGCTCAGATTCTACAAATATTCTCAAATATCTGGGCTTTGCTGTCAATCACTCAGGCCTGCTCACCATGAATGGACCCCTGGGATTGGTGAGCAGATACCAATGCCTGTGCAGAGGACAGGTTGATGAGAAAGTCCTTCCAGACAACTTCCCCAAGTTAAGCACATGCCCTACCCCCACAATTTGTCCTTTCCTCACACAGTTCTCAACAAATAGCTATTCCAGATACAGTTGATCTCATTAAAATGAATAAAATACCTTCAAAAAGGGAGCAGAGACAACCCATAATGGCAGGTGAAGAATGTTCATTGGAAGTAACAGAAAATGTGTATAAATAGTTCTCTATGAGCTGGAGATGAAAGAAAACATAATTATGTTGAAAGGATAACTCAGGAGAATAAGATGCTGAAGAGACAACAGTACAAGAGCAGAAAATGAAGAGTAAGCTGAGAGAGCTTAGGGGAAAATAAGTGTCAGACTGAAGGGCAAGGCTCAGGCATCCGGTAGTTGAAAAGAGATAGGAGGCATGGTGGGAATGTTGGTCATCCTTTACTCCAAGGCCCCAGCCATTTCCTTTTAGCACCCAGAGACATTTACATAGGCCCTTTAGATAGTCAAGTCAAACAAAGAAGGCACACTGCCCACAGGTTACTTAAGTGGGCGCATGCTCACAAGCAAATGTTTATAACCTTGAGTATATATGCAGAAATCAGTGTTTCTGACCTTACTACCCACTGACCATAACATGGCCAATTCATGGCCATGGTCACACACACACTAAAAGCATGACATAGCTCACTGGAAGATTCTGCAAGGGAGCCTACTATAGCCATTTTGGGCCTTTCCTAACAATGAGAAAGTGGGATCAAGACAGTGCAGAAATAAAGGCCTTTGCAGGGGTAACCGTTGCACTTTGGCTCCCTAGGAAGTAGACTTGAGATGGAGATTAGAATGGGAGATATTTTGAGGAGCGGTCTTGCACGCATGAAAGGGAAAGCCAAGGAAGCAGGCTTGGCTGAGAGAAATTGAGCTCTGAAGCAACTCCATTGTCAGTATGGTCCTTCACAGGTAACCCTCAGTAGGTAGGAGCTAGGCACTATGCAGACTCTGGGGTTCAATGGAACCTGAATGTTTGGGGAGTCAGTAACTCAGATAATCCTATTCTCCATGCCAGGGCCCCATTCTTTCCTAGCCATGGCCTGATCTTGCATAACAGCTCTGTTGGCAGTTTAGACCTATTTGGAACTCTGCTATGACGCAAGGGAGGTCTGGCCCCATCTCTCAGCTGTCTACTCTTGCACTGCAGGCAATGAGAACTTCTTTATTCACAACCAAAGAAGCCTGCATTCATGCTTAGCATTCTGCTGTTAATTAATTTGTTTTAGCTTTTCATTATTTCTCCCAAAGATCAATCAATCTTAACAATAGCCATCAAATTCTTTTTTCCCTAATGATTACTATTTCACCCACACTTCTCAAACCCTCCATACATGGCACAAGTCAATGCACTTCCTTCCTCCAGGAAGTGATCCAGTTCACTGCCAATGGCTGTTTTAACAACTGCACCGCCTCTGCCTCTCCTGCTGGGGGCTGTCTGTGCTCCATCCACCACCTGGAATGGGTCCCTCATTGCCAGACAGGCAGGGGCTCAGTCAACGGAAAATTCCCTCCCTGTTCCTCTATTTTTGAACAACTTCTCATACCAATTGTCTCAGGTTAGGGTCTCCCATGGAGGAGCATGAGAAGGAGATTAGCATGCAGAAGGTTTATAAGGGAGTGCTCATGACATCCAACTCCTGCAGGTGCTAGGGAGGCAGGATTAGGCAGAGGGAGAAACTGAGCTGTGATGCAATTCCAATGAAGGCTTTAGCTGATCTTGTGGGAATCTCCCGAGCTGGGATGGCCTAAGATGGTCAGAAGACTGAGTCTTTATTCCCTACATTGATTGGAGTGTAAAGGTGACACTGGAACATTTTCAGATAACAAATAGGATTTATATTTCTTCCTCAGATGGTCCTTAAATGATGTGTTGACTAGAAAGTGAAGATGGTGCAGTTGTTCAGTTATACCCTATACATGCATATATTCATGTATCTCAGAAATTACTACAGTGTCACAGTGGTCATTTGTCCCTCTGTGATTATAAAATGAACCTTCATTTTTGAGATATTAAGATGTGGAAGACATGCATCTTAAAATCATTGAAATACAGCAAAACACTGCAACCAACCACTCCAGAATATTTAATGTTTTCATTCACACACACAGCATTTACAAAAATAATCCAGATAGTGCTGCTTAGAATAAGTCTCAACACATTTTAAAGGACTGGATAATTAGATTATAGTCTCAGCTCATAATCCTACTGTGCTAGAAATCTATAATACCATGCTAACTAGAAGGCCCCCACATATTCGAATTATATTTCTAAATAACCATCAGGTTAAATATGAAATCATAAGGGCAGTTGGAAAATATTTCTAAATGAACCACAGGAAGAATTTTAGTTTTCAATTAATGTGCTGTACTAGAAAAGGAAAGAAAAATGAAATTAGGGAAACAGGAGAAAAATAGACTCAAAGAAAGTAGAAGCAAAAACATAATAAAGATGAGAATAGACACCAATGAAACAGAAAATAAATGTGCAAAAGAGTTGAGCCATTCAAGGCTGGTTCCTCAGGTGAACCTCAGATGACAATGACCAATGAAGAGTCCCTCTTGAGGTCTGCATCTGAGAACATGTTGCTAAGATTTCTGCCTTGAGGAAGGAAAATCAGTCCACTTTGTCCCTTTCACATTGACATTTGAAACTAAGCCAAGACATTTTGGCTTATTCCTGCCTCAGATTCCTCCCGATTTTAGGAATCTAGAACTGGTTGGAGCCCCATGCAAACTCTGTAACTCTTTCCTAGAGTCTTGCCTTCAGAGAGGACTATAGGCCAGCAGGTCCAAGAGCTTGTTAGAAGTGCAGTATCTTAGGTGCCCTCAGACCCACTGAGTCAGAATCTGTCTTTTAACAAGATACTCAGACAATTTCTAGGCACACTAAGTTTTGAGAAATGCTGGCCTGGAAAGATCACTGAGAGAGGATGCTCATTCAAGCTTCTGGGTAGTCATAGGCAGGTGGTGACAGCAGCCCTTATTCTCCAACCAGTGAGGATGATGGAATTTTCCTTCCACCCTCCTTTCCCACCACCTGCTCCCCATTTCAATAGTGGTTGAGGGTTTCTGCATTTCCTTGTTCTCTTCTTAAGCTTACACTTGAAAGAGTTGATCGGAAAAGGCTCATGCAATGAGATAACTCCATTAGTCATATTTGTACCTGTAGCTAAGGAACTCTCTCAATATGGGTATGGCTAATAACTTTAACACTGACTACACTGACCAAAAAGGCAAATAGCCATATCAAGCTCAAAGGGAATTATCAAAAGGAGGTAGTATTAGTCAGCGTTCTCCAGAGAAACACAATGAGTAGGACACACACATTATAAAGAATTGGCTCACACAATTATGGAAGCTGAGAAGGCCCATGCTCTGAAAGCTGGAGATCCAGGAAAGCCAGCAGTGTAGTGCAGTCTGAGTCTGAGGCCTGAGAACTAGTGAAGCCAGGGATGACTTCCTCTTTGCTCAGCCTTTTGTTCTAGTCAGGTCCTCAGTGGATTGCACGATGGCCCCGCATACTAGGGAGCTTCTGTAGACTTTTTAACCAGAACAACTGCCTGAGCATTATCCTCAGAATAAGTTATAGGAAGACTCTTTATATAACCCACCAGTCTCCTTCATTTTTGGAAATTTATTCTGGGCAGCCTGGCTCCTTCCTTGGGTGGGTGTGGGTGGGTCACATTAGTGTATAATTTCTTAGGAACTTTATGGGATCTTGTTCTTTGTTTTAAGGCTCAGAATAACCTTTGGTCAGGGAAGCAAATGAGCTTCAGTCTGAAAAGCAGAGGGTCTGGATCATAGAATGAGGTAAGTACATTCGCACCTCCTGTTGGTGGGCTTAGGGATTGCTGAGAGATTTTAATGTGGATTCTACACACATTACACATTCCATCCACCAAAAAGTACTCAGCTTTGGAAAGCCAGAGTCTTCTATGATTACCAGGAGAAGTTGCATTTAAGAAAATTTCTGTTAAAAAAATCCCTTTCTGAGGTATGAGTTCAGAGATGGCCTCTCAACAAAGACTCATCATACAGTAATCAATTTACTGCTGTCTGATACACAGTTCATAAAGGGATTTCTATCACCTGGAGGCTATAGGTTTCCTCTAAAACCAGTTTCTTCATATTAATGTAAACATATATTTTTTATCATTGTAAATTTCTTTATAAACAATGCAGTTAACTATTCCAGTAAGTAATTAGATAGATTGCTAGCATTTACAGAAAGGTTTGGTACATCTTAAGAAGAAGGAAAAAATATGTCATTTATATCTAAAATCCTTCCCAATTTCAAATTTAAACATTTGCAAAGCACCCAACAGAAAAACTTACCCACATATTGGCTGTGTCCACATCTGTGACTTACTTGAAAAATAATTAGAGGCAGGACTCTTTCGTCCTGATGCTGCAGGCCATAGTCAGCACCCAAGTCAAGGGCGAGCAATTTCAAAGATCTGCAGACACAATAAAGAACAGGTGACTAGGGAAAGGCGTGTGATCCTGAGATCTGGTGAGATGACGCCTGATCCATGGCTCACGGTCAGCTCTAAATTGCATTCTTCATTAGCTCCAACAGGCACTGAGGCAAAAATACCCTCTTTTTTTTTTTTTTTTTTTTTTTTTTTTTAAGAGAAGGACAGTGAGAGAGAGAGACAGAGAGAATCAATTTTTATTGAGTTTTGCACATGGCTTTTGTTGCTCCGACACTTAGTTGTGTACGTGGGGGCTGGGGTTTGATCCCGTGTATTCGCGCATGCCAGGCAAGTGTCGTAACTGCCGAGCCACTGCTCCAGCCCCCCAAAAATACCCTCTTGATCAAACAGGAAGAGGCAGTTTTCCTGAAAAGCTTACAAGCCATTTTATAGTTAAGCCTAGGTTTTTATAAGAATGAAATTACAAAACTTCTGTTGGGGTAAACACCAGTCAGTGAGTGCCTAGGAAAGCTTGTTCCTAGCAGTGAGATACAAAGGACTCTAAAGAAACATGTTCATTAACAAGTCACTAAATTAAAAAAAAAACAACTGTTAGTAAATCATAGAACTATCAGTAGAGTGCAGAGGAGTGGGGGACAGGAAATACTGGGGACAAAACTGAAATAAGTCATTCTCCATACTTTTATAATTATATGCTACTTGTTTTTATTTTATTTTTTAATGTTAATTTTAATTTTTGAACAACCATACAAATTTTTAACAAAATAATATAAAATGTGTATAGTTTCTGGATACTAGATTTACTCCCAGGAGTACCCCCCCCAATTTCCCACCCGTATCCCTCCCTTCTCTTACCCACAATATCTCTAAAAAAGTATTAGGCTGTATAACATTACACCTTATCTGGATTTAACACATGATAATAAACCACCTTTCTGAATGGCCAGGGTCCTGTTCCAACCTCCACAGATGAGTGGTGACATTCGACCCTTGGATCTCTGGGTTAAGCTGATTTTACTAAGCATAATTTCTTCCATAGCCATCCATTTACCTTCAAAGGCTGCAATATCATTGTTTCTAATTGCTGTGTAAAATTCCATGGTATATATGTACCACAGTTTTTGGATCCATTCATCTAGTGAGGGACATCTGGGTTGTCTCCATAGGCTAGCAATAGCTACTTGCTTTTATAATTGTCTTTGTACACACTATTGTCATGTGTAACTGAAAAGAACAGGGGGAGGGAGGCGGGGAAGAGGAAATACTGAGGAATAGTTCAAAACAGCTGTACTCCATGCTTTTATAGTTATGTCATGGTATATTCTAATGTGTATATCTAACAGTGAAACAAACAAAAAGAATGTGATAATGAAGGAAATGGAGAGGAGAAATTGACCACTTCCCTTGTTTCTGATCAAAGAAGAGTGACTTTGGGTGTAAAGTGAAAGAACGTTGACATCTGAAGAAGAATGCCACCTGCATGGTGGGCGTGCCACCTATCCCAAACATCCCCCTGCTTGCAGGTGTGGAGCGACCCTGCGTCATATCCCAGTGCAAGGAAAAAAATGTCCAAGACCTCTCCATTGAGTCCTCCAGATTCTTTCTTCGGAATCAGTAAGCAGAATGTGTCTGCTGCACACTGGATTCGAACAATTCCCCTATTTGTGGATTCTTTTGATCCTTTCAAGAGCTACAATGAGAATCTTACCAGTCTGAGTTATTTTCAATACTTCCTAAAGCTTAATGGAGACAAAATATTTATAAGTAATAAGGCCACACAGGCAAATGAGAGTGGCCTATTTCTTTTCATTAGCCTGGGATTTAGCCACTTTAGAGCTATTTTTACCTTGCTTTATGGCTCTGGGTTGTTTCTGTTGTTACCAATTTGTGTGTGTGTGTTTGTGTGTGTGTGTGCGCGCGCGCGCACACACATGTGCATTCAAATACAATGAATGAATAAAATGGAAGAATTTTATTTGCCCTGCCTTAATAAAAGCAATCTATTTGGCAGATGGAATCTTCAAGCACACAAAGTCCTTGAGTAGGAAGATTATCCACAAGTCTCCTTGCTGACGAGAAAAGTCATGGTCACCAGCCTAGGTCATTGTTCCTCTTTGTTCATCACAGTTCTTAAACCTAGAAAAAAACCCTGATTAGGTCAGGTAGCAGATGTAGTCATACATCTGCTTCTAAGCAGCTTGAGTGATGTGTCCTAGGAAAACTTAAAGGGCAAACTAATACTCATATTCTTTTTAATGGTTGTATATAAAGAAAATTTGGAGTTTTTTCAGGGCTTTTTTTGGGGGAGGGGGTGGCGGGTATTGGAATTTGAATCACTGCTTCATTACTGAGCTATATCCTAGTCCTTTTTTTATTTTTTATTTACTGCCATAAGCATTTTTTTCCTTGGTAAATAATAATCCAGTGTTTCTCAAATTTAGCTGATAATAACATTACAACAGGAACAATTGTCCCGCCTCAAAATCTGATCTGCAGAGTCAGGAACTAGGGTGTGATCCTTAAACATATGTTCCAGGTGATTCTTATTATTTTACTATTGGGGAAACACCAATCCGAGTAATTTGTGCAATTTAGAAGATTTGACTTTACAATGTAATCTGAGTTTTCACCTCTTGTGTTGACATCTTAAAATCCGTGGAAAGCAATATGAAGTCTCTTGTCAACCTCTCTCTGAGTTAATGATACCACTTTGCATTTATCAAAGTTTTATTTTCTAATGTTAGCCATCCTATTTAATTCAACAAACAGTAGTTGAGCATGCTGTGTGGATTTAAAATATCTCTTCAAGATCGTAGGTCCTTTAACTTACACATGGAAGTAATTAATGGTTTGCCTTCAGGTTACCAGTAGACTCTTAGGTGTCCAGTGTCGTGGAAAATACAACTTTTAACACTTCTTCCCACACCCTCAATCTAGGTAAATTGCACGTGGAAATGCTGCATTCATATTTACATAGATTTGTTTCCCCTCATTCTACGACTAACCTTCAGTCCTTCCTAGTTTGCTGAGAATTTTTGTCATGAATGTGTATTGAATTTTGTCCAATGCTATTTCTGTATCTACTGAGATGATTGCAATTTTTTATGCTTTTCCTGTTAATGTGTTAAATCACATTGATTAATATTTTTTTCAAATGTTGAATTTGTTCATCACCATCCATGAATTCCTGGTATAACCCCCTATTTAGTTAGGATGATTCATCCTTTTATGAATATTTGGATTTAATTTGCTAATATTTTGCCAACTATTTTTATGTCTGTGTTCATGAGGGATGTTAATATCTGTAATTTTCTTTTCTTGTAATGTCTTGTTTAATTTTTGTATCGAGGTTACATTGACCTCATAAAATGAAGTAATTTCCCTCTTCTAAAGTATTCCCTTTTCCTTGATTTTTGGATTCTAGTTGTTTCACTTCCCTATAGGTTGAAGAAGAACTTCTTTTAGGATTTCTTATAGTGTCATTCTACTGGAGATAAATTTTCTCCCTAAACTGTCTTTTTTAATTTTTATTTTTGAAGTATGTATCAGTCAGGGTTTCACTGGAAGAGCAGAATCAGTCCTTCTGGAAGCTTCCTTGGTCTTCCAGGAAGTGAGTCCTCATCAATAGATGGGTGGCTGTGCTTGGTGGAACAAAGCATCTGTACAACAGGGGAGTGGGCCCATACCTATAGAGAAGGGCATGTCTGACAGTGACCTTGTTCAGTATCCCCTTTCTGACATCCACAAAAGACAGTTCACATCAGTGTTTTCGCCATAACTTACATTCCACTGTAAGTACAAATGATTTATCATAAAATGTAAGTCATTTTACGCTTCTGGCCTGGTTTCTGGGTACAGTTCTCTACCCTGGAATTACGATAGTTATTATTTAAAATCTCCTAGCTCCCACTCCCTGTAAGCTATCAAAATATCTTGCCTGGTGTAACATTTTAACAAATGTACAATAAAACATCATCACTTAGTTTTCACCCTGGAAGCATTATGAAATCTTTAGCCAGACCATGTCTACTGCTATAGTTTGGATCTTGAATGTTCCCCAAAGGCCCATGTGCTAAAGGCTTGGTCCCCAGAGTGATGCCTTTGGGAGATGCTGTGGACCTTTTAGGTGGAGCCCAGTGGGAGTCCCTTAGATAGTAGGGGTGTGCTCTTGAGGGGGACTAGGGGACCCGTCTCCTTCCTCTTTGGCCTCCTGGCCATGAGGTGAGCAGTTTACTCAGCCATGTGCTCCTCTCTGCTGACATCCAGCATGCCCACCAGAATCCCAAAGCAATAAATCTACCTGGTCTTGAACTAGAGATTCCAAAATATGAAAGTGAACCTTTTCTTTCTATATGTTAGTGTCTCATTATAGTGATAGAAAACTGACCATTTTGCTCACTGAATAATTTTAGCAGGCAGAGGTGAAAGTAGCATTGCTATATGGATATATTTGTGAAAAAGAGAGCTGCATGGGTGTGAAAAGCAAGCAGAAATGCAAATTTCCTCATACAGTAGTATTCATAGGTCCCCAAAATATTCATGAGTAAAATATGTGACCATCTTACTATTTCTTAGCATGGCATTCAGTGAGGTTGCGGTGAACATCTCCTTTGAGTTCATCAATCAATATCCCTAACCTATAGGTTCAGCATATAGGCTCCCTTCCTTTCACCATAAAGATTCAATATCTTTAACACAGGAATTCTCAGCAGACTCTTACCTGACACTCAAATCCTCCCTTCAGACAAAAGAGGGGATGATTTGAAAAGAAGATCCATAGCTTTCTTTTTGTTCCCTGGAAGACTGCAGAGCAAAACCCAGCTACTTCTCCTTGGCTTTATGGCCTTCTCCCACTTTTATTCTGTTTTAGTCTTTTTGATTTACCCAACTCTGTCCACATCATCATGGTCTTCATCAGGGCCTCCTTCCTTCCAGAGGACTGTTTTCATCAATGTCCTATCCCACAGCTTCCCCTGACCCCAAGCCTGGGTGATGGCTGAGCAGGGGCCGTCTGTCTCCACCTCCACCTCCAATGTTCTTCTCTAGTCAGACCCAAAGTAATAGACCTAAAACTCCATCTACAGGATGAAACATAGAGTGCAATGTTCAATCTACCCACAATCAACAGGAAGGAGTTGCTGTTTTCCATCTAGGACATGAAATTACATTATAGTACAGTACATTTTACTTGCAGAAGGACTGTATATTTTATTTTTAAAGTGTAAGCATTTTGAGTGGGAAACTTTCCAATCCTCATATTCCCCTCCCTCCCTATCTAGTCTGCTGGTCTGAATTTAACCTTTCCTTGATGATTCTGACAATGTGGTAATCTAACACTTAGCAGCCCCCAACAAATCACACCAGCTGGTATTCACATCCTTGTATGATTTGCTCTCCTTGAATTTGGTCCTTGTGATCCACCTTAACCAAGAGAATGTAGCAAAAGTGACACATCATCAAATTCAGGCCTCAGCCTTAAGAAAGTCTAAAGCTCCACATTTAGTCTCTGAGGGAAGCCAGCTGCCATATAAAAAATCCTAATTGCCCTGAGACTTCTGTGCTGTGGCAGCCCACCTAAGCACATGGAGAGGCCACACTGAGGAAAACTGAGGCTCCATAATCAATAGCCATCGGTCTAAGGCTTGCCTATAACCAGCATGAAGAAGCCAGCCTCATGAGCTTGGAATTGGATCATCCAACTCCATTCCAGCTGCCCACTGATGTCACTTGAAGGAGAGATAAGCTCTTTCCTTGGCCAGATAGGCTCTGGACAAATAGCAGAACCATGAATAAGCCAATTCTTGTCAATGTTTAAGCCACTGAATTCCAGTGTTGCTTACACAGCATACATAACTGAAAGATGATTTCAGGAGCCTCAGTATTGCACTGAGCTGGGAGCAACCTCAAAGGGTCACATGATAGCATGATTGGCCTTTTTCTGGTTTTTCTTTTCTGGCTTTCTTAGCAGGTCAGCTGGCATTTCCCACAGAGATTGGGGAACTCTTGCTGTAAAAACTAGCTATGAGTCTTCAGAAGAGGTGTAATTGGATTCTGAGTGATGTCTTGAGGCCTCACTTGGAATCACCTGGTAATTTCGGCCCTCAAATATTACAGGAGCATCATCTGTGAACGTTGCTGAATGTTGCTATTCTCTATGCCAAAGATTCTACCATCATTGGGATTTAAGAGTGTATTTGTTTTATAAAGCCAAGTTTCAGAGCCTTCCCCTGATTCTTTCCCAATATGTAAGTGGTACATTACAATAAGTAAGAGGTAAAAATTTGGTCACATAGCCAGATGTGGGCACCATTTGGGTGTGGACAATGTAGTCACTGCAGCTGTGGCCAATTAGCTCTCCTGAAAGGCCTTCAGCAGTAGTTTCCACATTTGGCTTTTGTGCCTGTGATTGGAAGACTTTCAGTCTTAGTATTTGCTCAAGCAGATGTTGAAAATATAGAGCCCACTCACCCACGAGGGAAACTGAATGTGGTGCTTGTTGTGAGCAAGGCCTGCCTCAGAAGCCTGCAGTCCTGCTAGTGACCTGCCATCTAGTTCTGATGTAGGTGTATCTTGCTAATATCTACCCCCCGATTCCTGCCTATGATACTAGGGTCTGCTTTAATATGAAAATAATGCAATTCATCCACATTCCATAGAAAATAGTCAAGTGGAGATGTACAATTGTCAACTGGATTTCCCCCAATTTCTTTCAAACCATTTAAAATTCACAGAAAAATGGAAATAAAAAGTACAATAAATGCCCATCTACCATCCTTCCAAATTCACCAATTGTGAACCCTTGATCACACTGTTTTCTTTGTCTTTCACTCTCTATGTATACACATGGTATGCGTGCATGTGCACGCGTGCACACACACACACATATACACATTGCTGACCATTTGAAAATAAGCTGCAGGCCTCACCTTCATATCAGCATTCACTGATGAAGAGCAAAGGTGTTCTCCTGCCAGCCACAATAGCATTATCAACTTCAAAAATTCTGTATTTCAAAGAACTAAAAAAGCTAAACATCAAAATCAGAAATAATCCAATCAATAAATGGGCTATGGATCTGAAAAGAAACTTCTCACCAGAGGAAGTCCAGAAAGCCCATAAATATATGAGAAAATGCTCTACATCATTAGCTATAAGGGAAATGCAAATCAAAACTTCAATGAGATTCCACCTCACTTCTGTTAGAGTGGCAAAAATGAAAAATTCTAACAACAACAGATGCTGGAGGGGCTGTGGGAAAAGAGGAACACTGTCACACTGCTGGTGGGACTGCAAACTGGTTCAGCCATTCTGGAAAGTAGTGTGGAGACTCCTCAAAAAATTAGGGCTGGAACCACCTTATGACCCAGCTATCCCACTCCTGGGTATTTTTCCAAAAGAGTTCAGCATATTATAAAGATGTGGCGCTTCATCAATGTTTATAGCAGTTCAATTTACTTTACTATAGCTAGACTATGGAACCAACCCAGATGCCCCTCACTTGATGAATGGATACAAAAATTTTGGTACGTATATACAATGGAATACTACTCGGCCATTGGAGAAGATGATATTATAGCTTTTGAAACCAAATGGATAGAGATGGAAAAAATTATGCAAAGTGAAGTATCCCAATCTCAGAGACTCAAGGGCTGAATGTTTTCTCTCATTTGTGGAAGCTAGAAGACATCTGGAAACAGTATGTTAGAAGGCTAAGCTAATAATAACCTCAAATTGTATGAATTTTTACGCAAACGGGGGATCATTGCCTAGGATAGTGGAGGTGTAGGGTGGGGGACAGGGTGGGGGGAGGGATTGAGAAGGATATATAGGAGACTGGAGGGTGGGAATATGGGGGAATCATCTCAGAAGGAGATCTCTGACCT